>JAQIWU010001798.1:0-14628 GCA_034696445.1 Isotomiella minor
CTCTTCCGATCTATGAAGGTGCTTATAAAACAAAGAATGACACTTGGATGAGCAAATACTCGAAATAACGATTTTCTTTTTTGTCATCTTCTTCACAGATCTCATTACTGACTTCTTCCGAGTTTGTGCGCCTATCATGGAGAGCGTCACAATTTGTATCGATCGAAACCGTGATAGCAAGTTCAAGTTCGCTGAAGGTATTGACTTTGGCTTCTTATGTCTTGCTGAATTGGGATGAATGTTATGATTCTTTCCTATTCCAGTGCTTCTGACAACAGTTACCTTTCCAAAGTTAAAATCCTTAATTTTTGAAGACCATACTCCAAATGGGATCCAAGCGCAATTCAACCATGATTTCAGTCTATTTTTCAAGGCTCTGTTGAATGCAGCCACGAGTTTAGAGAGATTAGATTTGTCCTTTCCTAAACGGTTCTTTGACAGTGATGACAGTGGAGCTATGGCCCAACTTCATCAAATTCCGGATGGAATAATTTGCTCAAGATCTTCACAAAACCTTAAACACTTAGAAATTAGTGCAAAGATAACAGACTCTCAACTACTTTGTCTAGCCAAAGCTGGTTTAAAACTTAAAACTTTACACTTTCGAGTGAAGAATGTGACTTTGTTAGAAAATTCATTTACTGCTTTGTTGGAAAGCCAAAGTGATACGCTAGAAGAATTAAAGTTGACGGAGGAGAGGCATGGTTCGGATCTAACAGTCAAGGTAAAAAGTTGTCTCTTGTCTTTCGCTACTTTTGATTGTGAAATGTGTTTATCAATTCTAGTTTCCAACCATGAAGAAGTTGAAGAAGATCACAATCATTTCCATTTGTGAATTCGAGAATAGTATTGTGAGAGTGGCTCCGTTTGACTACCAGGAGCATCTTCCTCAGGTGGAAGCCCTAAATTTCTGGAATTGTTTTGGAAAAGAGGAACGATGGTATGAATATTTATGCAGCATAGTTCCAGAAAAGCTGATCTTAACTCTGGTGTATGTTTGCAGGTGCCAATTTTTCCTCGCGACATCCCCTAGCTTAACTATCCTAAAGTTAGAGTTACCTACTCAATTTAGAAATCCAGCAATGGTAATTTTATTTTGTTAATCTCAAGAAAATCAAGGCTTTTTTCTAACTAACTTATTTTTTTAGGCACCAAACATTGCTGTCATGTTTCCAGTGTTGAAGCGTTTAAAAATAGGATTCTCCCTGCGACCAGAAAATGAAGATACATTAAAAATTATTTTTGAGACAATGGTAAATTTGGAGGAGTTGGATATTCGGACTGATATGGATGAGATGAATGAGAACATTGACCATGTCCTTACCGGTCTACCCAAAGCCCTTTGTAAACAACTTCGACAAAACAGACAATACTTATCGCCCAGTTGCCTTGAAGGGGTGGACCGAGGTCCCTCACTTGTGTCATTAAAAAGTAAGTCCATCGTATTAGGTCCATCGTTTATCATAGTATTTCATTATGCTAAAAACCAATATTTCCTTTGTCAGATTTAAAACGACTAGACATAATACTGGACAACAATCGTGCCCCATTTATTACAGGCTAGCATTGCCTACATCCTTCCCTTGAAAGCAACCTTTTAACTTTCGTATTTTGTACTTTGCAGATGTTAGTGGACACTTAGCCTTTATGGAAATGCCCAAACTACAGATCCTTCGTTTCACGCGATACGGGGTAAGTATTTTACCAATGTACTACTTATTTAAGATGTGACTAAGCATCTCTTATGTCTATTTAGATGTCCCAAGAGTGTGTTGACCAACTTCTTAAGAAGTATCGAGTAGGATTTATCCCTCGACACGGCAGAAACTTTTTCGAATGCGAGAATCTCTCACTTGAGGATTTTGACTAAGGAATTATAGTTGGTAGAATAGACTAGAACCAATATTTTTGCTTTAAGTGTTTGACATTGATTTGTTATTTCGTTGTACGTTGACATGTTATTTCGACTTCCATTGTATTTCTTTGGATTGTCATACTGCTGGCGAATCCTTCAGAGATGTATAATCGGTGAGATGACTTCTGTGATACACTATAGACGTTAAGCAAAAATATAGTAAGTTATAATAACAATTCCGTAGAGTACCTTATAAATTAAATAGAAAACATCAATTTAAATGATGATGATGATGCACACAAACGACGCATTGTTGTCTTTTTAAACAAAATTTTCATACTATGAACCCAAAGAACTATAAATGGAGGAGTGTGAAGATTGTGTAGTGGTATGCAAAATAAGTGTGTTCATTGTTAATTACAAATGTTTGGTCTTCGTATATGCAGAGGAGTCCCTTCCACAATAATTGCATTTTTTGGATTCCATGCTCATTTCGTCCTTTATTAACCTCATTTCGACACAAAAATTGTGTGTACAAAGACTGGAAAATTAGTGTTACTGTTTTACTACCTACACTCTGATGAAATGTTATCAAGTAATTTAGATGAGTAATCTTGCTTTCTACTGTTATGAATTGTGGTTTGTTGGTTCACTTATTTGAACGAATCAACAATTTTCTCTTCGACTTGTAGAATCCATTGTAATAATTGACTCAACTAATCAGCTTCCCTTATCTATCTGTGCTGGTGCAACAATAAACTGTGCTCTATTTTAAGTCTCTTCTTTCGGTTCATTAGCAATTTTCCAACTATAATACAGCATGGAAAAGCATTTATTTTGCTTCCAACAACTTCCTGTTCTCATCTTACCCCATATTCCTTGTGCCATGCTTTTGATGACTGATGTTCGTGTTCAGAGGTTCGGAAGATGGTAAAGTTACTCGTGAGAAACAAAATTACTTGGAACATGTTCCCAATCACAATTATCATCACATTCAAGTTAATGCAACTAAAAATTCCCATCGTATCAAAGATTTTATCTCACACAGGTTCATCCACGGTTTCTCCAGGAGCGTTTTCGTTGAAAAGGTCATTTTTAAATAAGCAAAGTCAATGTCAAAGTTTTCTTAGGTTAAGTTAAGCTTAAGATAACAAAGTCAGACATGTTTTTTGGGGTTGGCACTAGCAAGGTATGGCATAACTATAGTAGATTCTAAATCCTAATAAATACACTATGCGCAACATTGTACACTGACTAATTGTTGTGATCACACTCTACGCTACACAAATAACGAGACTTGTTTATCTTAACATACGTCGAGTTCCTTTCATAAATAAACTGAACTGTCCTCAGTTGACATGACTTGGCGCAACAAAAGTATTTGTCCTTCTTAGCCATCATCGCATCAAGGAAAGCCTATCCCTAGCTATAATAACCAATTATCGTGCTTAGCGTCAACGAAGTCAATGATAATCAATTCAGAAAGAGGAACAGTGTCGAATTGTAAAATGAAACAATTGAAATATTGAGCGCGAGGTGATGTGACGCAGTATTTTTTGTAAGCTCGGTAACATTATTGTCCCAGCAGATTTACCGGTCATTAGCCCTCCTACATTAATCGTTATATCTGACATTACATCGTTATTCAGTACAACTAATATTAATAATTAGCAAGTACAAATTGGAAAGTTAATAAGCTTCCGAACAGAGATATGTTGGACCACGAAGAAGATGCTTCGGTGGAGCCCCTGAATCCACTCATCATTCCGCATGTAAGTACAATTTCTGTCTTATTGGGGCATTGTAAGACTTGTCTATAGTTGTACCATGATCCCTTCTCTCGTACAGATTGCAGATTTGGTTTCGAATCATGTTTTCAACAATTGTCCTGCGGACCTGCTGTCAATGCGGCAAGTTTGTTCAACTTGGGCAATTTCAGCGTCTCAAGTTCTCCGAAACTCATCTCAGGTTTGGCTAAGAAGAAAGGATTTGCACAGAACTGAAAAATTATGGTCGATTCTCTCCGTCACAAGCAACATAGAGTTTCTACCATTGGCCAATTTCACATTCAGCGATGGCTTCTTGTGCGATGCAAACTGTGATCTTATCAAACAACTGCTTTTGGTGCATTCAGAGATTGTTCAATCGCTCGAGTTCCGCTGGGATCGAGACAGCACAGCCATTTTTGACGAACAATCATTTTTCATTGTGGAAGCCGAATTTCGCTGTCTTCAATTCCCAAAACTTAAACGGCTTTCAACTAAAGATGTCCGAGATGGGCGCAAGTGTACTTCCATTCCTTTTAAAAATTGGGGGACCAGATTAGTTGTCTGGCTTGTGAAAGCTTCTCCAAACTTGTCACATCTTTCCGTCAGCTACACTCACTCCGCTAAGGAAATATTCAAGGAACAACTGCAAGATAAAGACTTTGTCCAATGCTTTTGCAATTTGAAAGCATTGGAGTTGGACATCAATTTGGACAATGAACTCAATCATCAACTCTCAAAAGTTATGAAAAATTCAAAGCTGAAGGTGCTCAAACTATGGATAAGGGGTTCAGAATTTTCTTCGCATTCCATGTACTGCTTCCTGCGAGAGGCTCATACTTTGGAGGAACTACAGATCCTTGATTTGGACTCCAATTCTCAAGTAATGTTTAATTTCCCTGAATTGAAGACACTCAAAACTCTAAAGATCCAAGGCAGAAATCTCACACGGCAATATTTTGAACCAATCAGCTATCGTAGAACGTTTCCTATGCTTGAGTGTCTTTTGCTTCAGACTTGGGGCCACAAGGCTTCAGGAAAGGATTGTGATTGTGTACCCTTTGTCCCTTCTTTTGAGCGAGTCGATACAATTAGGGAGTTGGCATTGGGGGAAAGTGTAAGCAATTTTAAATGTGTGAGTGCTGCTAGTAAAATGTTTCACAATCTTTCAAAACTGGAATTGTGCCTTTCGTTGTATGACATTCGCCTATTGGCCTTGGTGCTTGAAGAATTTGTAACTTTGACTCATCTAAAGATTGCAAAATCATGGCTCCAATGGGATCGGCGAGCCTTTGAAGAAAGTCTTAATTTGGATTTTATTTTAACTGGCATTCCTAAGGAAGTCTGCAGACTTTTGCTGAACCATGAAAAGTTTCCTCCTTCCCTAGTACCAAACTTTGAACAAGTGCTGTATAACAATCTCATCGACCCCTATGCCAAGACTGGACTCTTAAGACTTCAAAGTAATTAAGTCATTTGGTGAGCCTCATTACATTATGCATGATAATTTTTCAGATTTGCGGAGACTGGAGCTTGATGTGCAATACGTCGGAGATGTAACTGACGTGACTGGTTACCTTACCTTGATGAGAATGAACCATTTACATTACATGAATGTTTCCCGTTCACTGGTATGTAATAACTATAAGCCCTTAGCACTCATGTCACATATTGTTTGACCTGTAGATGAGCCAGAGATGCATTGTTGAACTAGCAGGCAAGTTTCCTGACAATATGAAAAGTCAACTTTCGGCCAACAGTTACTCTCCCCGTTCGCAAAACAACGGTTATGGAAATGATGACATTACATGGGAAAATTGGGTTATTGCGCCCTCAGGATGTGGCTATCTGTGACAATGACGAATTGTGTTTTAAAAGAATAAACTTTATTACGCTTTTATTCATTATTTTCTAGATATTTTTTGGTATACAGGGGATAATGTGATTCTATCTGATTTTGTGTTCAGACTAACAAGGCTTAGAAATGCTAATTTGCATAATACTTCAAGTTAAATCCTCCATCACAAATTAAAAGGTATATATAATTTCAATTCAAATGCACACATTTATCTTTTAGGAAACCGAAGCAATTTAGTCATAGACCGGAAGATTTCTTGAATATTTTTTCTTGTTTGAACAAAATTGTGTTTGGCATTGTAAAACAATTTTTTGAGAGCAAAGGTTCAATCATGGAATGGAGTACAATGCATAGGGCTTGCATTTTACGTGTGAGACCAAGTTGCACTTACTTTTGAATTAAACATTTTCTTTCATCCCAAAGCGCTTTGCTGCTTGAAACTTCCCGTCATCAATGTCCTTTTTTTGCTTAAACTAAACTGGCGTGCTTCGGTCGTATTCATAGTACGCAGTGGTAGGAACATAATGGTCCGGATTCATGGTCCACCTTATCATCCACACAATGGCTACAAAAAGGATGATAAGGTCGCAACCCAGAGCCGAAAGATAAGCCACCCCCTTGTCATATTTCCACCAGGAGGACAAGTATGTGTCACTACCACGGCCGTTGTAGTGGTAAGTTTTAATCCCAACCGTGTCCACACTGTAAATCACCCCCAGGATGAAGCAAGCCAAAGTCATGAAGAACAGGACGCTATTTGTTCCAACCCATAGCCGAATAGTTCGACGTAGATCCTATGTTTCCAGATTTCAAAGTTATTAAATGTCCTTCATGGCGGATTAAGAAACCTTACCTTGGGTTCCAGACAACAAAATAGAGCTGGTAGGATGGCCTGGATAAGACCAACAAGGAGGGTTAAAGGCGTCAAAATGACCAAGATGTCAGCCTCTGGAAACAAAGCGTTATGATTCAAGATGAAAAAAAATGTCACTTTTCCATACCGTATTTGAACTGATCCCAAAAGACGTCATATCCATGTTTCACATCTATGAAAATTGTAAAAAAAAAATGTAGAATGCAGAGAATACAGAAAAGAGATTTTCCTTACACGGGGCTTGCTGCAACTCCCAGTATCTGTTTTTATGTTGTATCGCATCGTAGAGCACAATTGCAGAGCAGAGGATCACTCCAAGGCCAAAAAGCTTATAGAACAAAAATTGTAACCATTCAGTTATCTTTTTCAAATGTGTTACTTGATTAGTCCTTACCAGTATAACGACGCCCACGGTTTTGACATTCATGGCGTGAACGAGGGATGATGATGGTCACTTTATGTTGCAGGAAATACTACTTCACTCACACGCAGGCCACACAACAATAAGCCAAATCCCTATCAAAATCTCAAGCACTGTCCTGTCAGGAACGATATTTCAAGCACGATTCAAACTAACAAAAATGGAAACGATTAACCCTAACCCAGAGTTGTTGATCCAGTATGAAAGTCAAGGAGGGTTGTGCCAGGAATTAATGTGACAGTTGTCCGAGTCTTATTTTTTTTTGTATATGTACGTAATTTCAGAACTGAGTTTCTTTCTCCGTTTGTTCGATTTCACTTAAAGCCATAAAGCTCCTACGAAAATGAGGTGGTTATTATATGGATGATTGGTTTGCTTATTGTCCAAGGAAGAAGTAGGCACATAAGTGCGTCTTATTGATTTTTGGTGTTGTTGTTAAGTCGAGTTGTGACCTTAATCGAATTACCACTGGAGAATGAAGGTATAGGAGCAGAAAAACCTTGCAAAATTGTGTCTTCCCAGGTAAATCAATACTTTAATAGCAAAACATGAACCAACAATGTATGTATTACTCTCACTCATTCCACAAACCCAGATATAGCTTAAGCAGGTAGTGTATTGTTGTTGTTTGTTGTGTGTGAGAAATTACGCAATTTTATTGTGATGCTCTTTATTGTTTAAATTCCTTGTGGATAGGGGATGGAAGTCTATCGACCATGTTCTGATATATACGATATTTAACAATGTTCCTCTCCAAATAAAGGTAACATGGCTTGGTATAGCGAATTGCAATGGTGCAAGTTAGAGTGAATCTTACCCCGGGGCACTGTGAGCAAACATGTTTTTTTAGTCGTTTTTTGCGAATATTGCTACCTACTTGAGATCCCCACCTGCATATTTTAGCATTGTGGCCGCGTTTAGGTTGAGCTAGCTAAACATGAATGCACACCCTCTCCGTCCCACTAAGCTGAGGCTTTTGTCATTTCCACCGACACAACAAACTAAACAGTCTAGTGAAGACAAGAAAACTGTTTTATGAGAAGAGATGTCTGAGGCACCCTTTTGAAGGCTTTGAATGTCTTATGTAAAACTTTCAGTTTCATTTGAAAACATATGGGTGGTAGGGTGGGGGAACAGAAAGGAAAGGATACCTTGCGAGAAGCGTATGTTGTATATGGTATCAGCGTGCCCCAGTCATCATTGAAAAAGTTACTGGGCCACAGTTCCAAAGATTGCGTGGTTAGGTTTTTTTGCACATTTTCATCTTTGACCTTCCCAACATGAAAGCAGATATGTTCATCTTCTTCATACTCCGTGAAGGTCACCTGATGGGATTCGCAATGCAAAGTTGCACATTGATAAAAATAGACCACAACAATAGTGTTCCATGGAACGTAGAGATTGAGGTTAATTTACCTGCTACTGCCTTCCCACTTTTCATCCACGCTTGGGATTTCGTTTTCAGAGAATCCACAATTAAAATTAATTGAAACACTTGCTGATTTAATAATGCACATTAAAACAAAGTAACAGCGCCTAATAAATTGACACCAATTTATACAGAATAACGGGCCAATTAGCATGAATATGGTTATTGCTCATGAAGATATAGCCGGAGTTCTGTCATTGTTGAGCACACACAAAAAGTTTCTGTTCGGGAGAACGAGAGATGGCAAACAATGAAATTAGACGTTTCCCTTGATCCAGTATACTTAAATATGTTTGAAGGGAATGCCTTATTATCTGTATTACCAACACAAGTGCGACGAAGGGCCTCTATTTGCAAGGTTGGCGAGGTTGAGGTTGAAGTTACCGTCACCAATTGCAACTTTGGAAGACCTCAGTATCGACCACAACCAAAATCATAAAAGCCTGAGTTTGTCTGCTAATCGCATATTGTTGCTTGCTGAAAATAGCTTCCAATCAAGATTTGTCTTGACTCTTATAAGTTGGGGAAGATGCTCTAGACAAACTACCAGAAAGTGCGAATCCCATTCGTGAACCCTTTGCTGACAATAATGCTGCTCATAATCTGCCTTGTTGTTGTCAGCACACACCTACAATTAGATCAAGCTCAAGCTCAGCAAGCAGCAATTAATGATTAAGAACAACTTGATTCCAACCCAACGATTTGTTTCAAGACGACACTTGGAAGTAGTAAATAGGTCATAACATATGAGTCAGCGTTGTATTGAGTCCCGACCTAATTGCTAATGAGACAATTTATTTGTGATAACCTTGTGTACCTTGTGAGACTTAAGGCATTCCCTTTCAAAAAGCAAAAATGGCATAACTAGTAGTAATGACCACGTTGTTTACTTCTCAGTTTACCCCAATTTGTGAATTTTAACAAGTCTTTTATTCACGAATGCTAGGTTTGGCAGTTCTAAACTTGATGTACTATACGATGCGCATCCTCATTGTAGCACGTGCCTGACTGCATTGCAATTGTTGCAAAATTGCACATGCAATAGTGAGGTTTGGCATAAAACAAAAGTAAAGATATAATTTCCACTTAAATTCAAAGTCAGGGAACACTAGTAAAATTGCAATAAACGATGCGATGTATACACTTCCTATCTTCTCGATGTTAATAGTGAAATTGAATTCACATCTTAATTTCCGCTATGCGCTCTATTTTCTTGGTTTACGACTTTCTTCTTTACAAACACTAAATGCGTGTATTGTTCATACTTGCAACCATAGCTTGTCTTCAAAATTTGCAGCACGATAGATAAATGTGGTGCAGTAAGTGCATGTTTGCATTGAACGAAGTAAACCTGTTTGTAAAAAATTTGTTTCCGCTTTTCACATTTGGTTTGGCCTACCTACAATTAAAAGTTTTTCTGCAGTGAAGTGAAGGGTGGATTTTTAGTAAATTTTCAGGCACACAGTGAGAAATCTTACCTTGGTGGTAAGAAACACGCCAAAATGTCAAGGAAGGACCATCGCATAGACCCTTCAACAGTCTGGGCCTGTAACTTTAGATTTTCCAATGGAGGAAGATAATAGTTCTTTGCATTGGTCATTTTTTGGTGGTTGCTGTCTACAGGCTGGGTGAGACACACAGAAGACTTCATGAGGGTCTATGCAATAAGCCTGTTTGGTGTGGAACTCCTTAACTAGCAGCCAATAAAATTTCAATAAATTGGTCATTTGGTCTAACCAATGGTGCCAATAAAACGTGTGAAGTTCCTACATACTCACTTTATTGACAGACAATCCGTGTGACCCAATGCAGTGTGCAAAAAATTGTTTGAGGGAGAACTGTTTAAAAAGTTGGATGTGGATAATTAGTGCCCCTTGAATTAGGGAGAGTTCTTTGAAATACGATGACATAAGATATCGTTGTCCACCATTCAAAGAAATGCCAAGTCCGGTAGAAACAAGTGATTTTCCCCCTGGAATCCATCCTCATCCCCTTCTGGTGGATCATGTAAGACCGTTAAAAATTCCATTTAAACTCCTTAAATTGGTGACTTGGACCCTTTGCATATAGATCATCGAGAGCATTTTGACGTATTGTGGAAATGAGAGCTTGCATTCCTTACTGAGCCTCCGGTTGGTTTGTTCGCAATGGAATCTTTATTCGACAAGACTCTTGCAGAAGAGATTTTATCTTTCCTTTGGTGGCCACAAGTACAACGTTGGACGCCTCAAAGCATTTCTGGATGAGTTTGACTCAATGCAGCAGGATGAAAACAACAATGTTACCACAAATTGTAGCTTATCGTGGCCGATATACCCGAGGGCGTTTCCGGTAACGCGATACCGTCTCTTTTCCGACCTTTTTCAAGAATGTAACAAAGACACCGTGATCAAATTCATGACCAAGATTGGCCAATTTGCTGAAGTACGTTGAAGGATTTTCTTGTAAAATTGTCGAGAGTTGGAACTAACCCATTATTATTTAGGCCCTTGCAATTCTCAAGGATATCAACAGTGACATTGAATATACGAAAGATGAACTGCTTCAATTTAATTTTCCAAGATTGACAGGTAAATCCGTAAATGAAATTTTGATTCCACTTTCTTTCTACGTCATGTCATATTTGTTCAGGGCTTTCATTTTCGGATAGACGCCGCTCCGGCTTTTCCTTGGACGCCAGCATTCAATCCTTTCTCTTTCAGATTATCATGTCAGCAAGAACGACGCTAACAAACGTGAGTATCAAGTTCCCCCGAGAGGTATGTGCTTAATTAGTGCCCTTTTCTTATCGTATTATCTGAAGCCTTTCTTCATGAAGACTTTTTATGTTTGTTTAGCCAATCTTTGAGATTAATGAAAGGGAAGATCTAGTCACAAGGATATTCCAAGAGTGTCAAATGCCAAAATTAAAGTCACTCAAACTAGACCTAATCATTAGCGACAAAATCTTAAGGACATTGACAGAGGCGAATTTGGTGGTCCAAAGCCTTCATTTGGCAGTGGGGTAAGTTGAGATTTTACCCTAATCAACGATAATTAACGTCTTAAATTGTGATTTTTTTGACAGTGCGTCTCAGTTCAGGTAGGTTTACGTTTTTAATGATACAAATATACAAACTTAAGACTATTGGATGACTTTTTAGCTCAGACTGTCTAAGAGGATTGTTACTATCGTTGAGACACACCTTGCAAGAGTTTAGGCTGACGGATTTGTACAGAAGAGCTGCAGTTTCTGTAGATTTACCACTCCTAAACAATCTCAGAAAATTCGAAGTGCACGGACTTGAGTTACCAGCTTATTTTGTCTCCTTCCCTGACTTTTCATACGCTACAAAAATCCCCAACTTACGAGAGCTTAGACTAAACACTTGGGCCCCGAAGTGGAGTTTAAGCTTTCTCCCGGAATGTGACAAAGAAGAAGAGTCGGTGGCTTTGTCTAAATCCGTCTCTGGAATTAATGCTCTATCTCTTGCCATGAACTTCGACTGTCCTGTGATGATGACGCGGATTTCATCCACGTTCTTAAACCTTCGTAGTTTGGAAATGCATTTTTCCCGTAGTTCGTTGGGAGCTATGCAAATTGTATTCTCCAAATTGGGACAACTGGAGGAATTGAAACTCAATCAAAGCTATTTGGGGGAGATTGCGACGAGCTCTATTGACGATGTGATAACGGGGTTGGAACCAGACGAGTGTAAGCAAATGCTGAAGAAAAAGACTTACAAGGACGTGGAGTTACGCAATATGGAAAGAAAGCCAAACCTGTTGGACTTGAAACGTTAGGAGAGAGAAAGTTGAAATAACAAAATGCCTTCTTACAAATGTGTTTTTCATTTAGAATTGAAGAGGTTCGACATGATGGGGCTTAGGCATCGAAATATAGTCACTGATGTGTCTTGCTACTTGGTATTTCTCAAAATGTCGGATTTGCAACTTCTTGAAATTGGCCGGTCGCAGGTATTGCTGCTGTTTTACCTTTTCCGGAATGAATATTCTTACTATCCTGCTCTAACCTTTACAGATCACTGACTCCTGTCTCAGAGACTTATCACAAAGGTTCCCGTATGGAAAGTTTCAAATGTACCTGGATAAAAAGCGGATGAAAAACTACGATCTTGGAGGACATAGAAGTTCCGTTTTTAGTTCAATTTGTGCTGTACAATAAAAAGACAGTTTTTATCAGCAAATGTTTTTATCTTGACGTCATACATATCACAATTATTGGGCAATCAGTATACATACTGCTTCACCAAAGCCTATACTTTTTAGTACATACCCGGAGGAAGGTTATAAGGGCGAGGTACAAAGTCATTTAGTGAAGCTGCTGTGATAAGTACCGACGACAGAACAAAGAAGCAGTTTAAAGAAAGCAAGGAGCAGAAGACATGCCCCTCCACATTATGAACTGTATAACTTCTGAATTGTCTTTCTTGCCAGAATAAAGCCGAGTCCTTATGCTCATTTGCTTTCACAGAAATTGCTAACGAGAAGCAAATGACGCTGAAGATGAAAACAAAGATATGGCTTCCAATCCAAATGACTAGTCCGAGAAGTCTGTACTGTAAGAAAAAGTAAGTAACGACATGACAAATGGCATTGGACATTGTAATTTTTATTACCTTGCGGTGAATGAACATGAGCATAAACGATGTTATGATCTGCACTCCTCCAAGAAGAACTCCAAATGAGGAGATGACAATGACAGGAATGGATGACTTCATCCAGTTTGAATTTTTGAACGGGTATCCGTATATTACATTGTACAATGGTCCGGCCTCACTCTTGTGTTTGTAGATGGATTGTCTCAGAAGTAAAAGTGAAATGGTCAAAACTCCAAGTCCGAAACACTAAATCGTAGAAAAAGAATTACTGAATAGGATGATACAGACTTGAGCAAAGCTTACGCTTACCAGGGATATAATTGCAATGAGGACATCTTGCGCTTTGTACATCTTCGATTTTCCATTACTTATGGAATGCATGTGGGCAATTATGAAATCACGCTTTCAATTTTTTTGCAGTATAAAAACAGTCCTATTTCTGAGGCACGACTGGCATTTTTGTGGTATTTTTCTAGTCACGTCATGATGGAGAAAAAAGGCAGATCTTCCTGACAAATAATGAGTACTTCCAAATGAGATTACTGAGCAAAGACACTTTTACCACCGGCATGTCCTCTTGTCTATGCACTATGATGATGGCGTTAGAGACAGATTGTACTTTCCAATGTTGAAATGAATTTGATGTCAGTGAGAAGGAAGAGAGACTGGGGTAGTAGTGAGACAGAGAAAGTGGGTTTAATGGGTCTGCCTTTCACTTTGTTTATACGTATTTTGCTGTGTGTGACGACGACGGACTATGGCATTAACTAAAAGAAATATTTACGTTTGGTAAAAGTCAAAACATGTAAAAGGACTATCGCTATCATTTTGTTCAACTAAAGTAGGGTAGCGTTTTTTGAGCAATTTACAACACTCTGTTGGTACCTATTTTCCTTCCTGGAACTGTATTTCCTTTCTGTATTGCACCCTTACTTTCTCTACAGACTGTGTTGTATTACAAACAGTTCGGTAATTAGCGAATGGTAGAAAGCTATTATGATCTCACTAGCACATGAAGCAGGCTAGTTAGTTAGTTAGGGCAAAGATTATTCACATTTCGCTAATAATCCATCCACCCATGCTTTCACAGTATTAACCTGGCTATTTAGTCTAACTCATTGGTCAAATGTCAGTTTTGTACTGCCACCCTATTATAGTGACACGCAAAAGGAGGAAACGTAGAAATCATGCATGAATGCATGCATTCGTTCCTGCAAAATATATATAAATGACGAGGAGTCAACTTTCTCTTTGAGGACTTGTGAAGTGCCTTGTCATGCTATCTTTGGTAATGCATATTTCATTTACTGGAATACTAACAGACATTGTGTAGGTCCTAACTAATGAATGGGCGTCCGATGTATAAAACAGAAAGGTCGATACTATAAAATATGATATCAACCCATTTAATTGATTGGTCCCATTTCGAAACTTTCTCTCGAACAGTATGGGCACGGTTTTCAATTGTTTTTCTACCTTTTGCCTGGTAGGTAGAAAGAAAGAGGAGACTCCAAAGCCGTGGTATGGGTCTCACTCCCTCGTTCCGTTTTCTTTTATGTCAATTTTCATTTACCAACACAAGGTATGGGATGGAAAAATTGTTGCATTTTTAATCTCTCCTCTAGCCTTTCTCTTGTTGCATTCATTCAGAGTCGAGTTGTCTCAGTTTGTCCATTAATGGCAATGGAAACTTTTCAGAGAAATTGTCCTAACTAGGATGGAACCTACTAATCCATAATAGCCAAGCGCCACGTAGTTCCTTTTCGACGCTCGTTGCTACAATTGTAGGTTGATTGATTTGGGTACCACTGTCAGGATATATAA
>JAQIWU010001799.1:0-14618 GCA_034696445.1 Isotomiella minor
GCTCGTCTATTTTTTTTTTTTTAATAAGAAATTATTTTCGAAAAAAATTTAATGTTTTTTTTTTGTAAATTTCACATTTCCTTTGTTTACGAATTTATACCTTATACTTTATAGATTTAAGGTAGGATAATTTCGCACGCATATCGGATTGTAGTCTTTAGTCGTATTATGTTTTAAAATGAAATTTATTATTTTATTCAATATCGATGTTATTTAAGAACGTTGCAAGAAAAACCAACCAAAATCAATAAATGTGATAAAATTGACGATGGAGTTGTTTGTGATTGAAAATTATTATGAGTTGAACCGTTTCCCTGTGGCCCTGGGGAAAGTACTACACGCGACTCAACTTTCTCCGGCACGGATAATGCCGTAGTGAAGATTCTGACAAGTTCCTACGAAGTTTCATTTTACCCCAACTTTCTCCACTATCCTTTGTGGTTAGGTTAGCTTATAGAAGCATGCCCATTTATTTGTCATGAATAATATGGTGAATTCGTAATACAAAATGGCAAGGGAAAATAAAACGCCAATCATTCATGGTTCATATGGCAACCATGCGACTCACTTGTTAAGTCCCCGTCTTTTTGGACATAATCACTAAAGACTTCTCATCTCTAAACGTTATTTTATAATAAGTATCATTTTACTACGCCACGCAAACTGCATGGAAAAGGTAAATCACTATCACACGGGTGTATCAAAAATCTTGGATTCTAAAAAATGCTGCCGTGCGGCTGGTTCAGTCATGTACAAACTATTCCAGTGAAAAGGGTCAATAGCTACGACATGGTAACCCAAGATTTCCAAGTGCCTCTGCTGTAATTTCTTTCCGCCTTTCAGGGACCTCGAGTTCTTGGTATAAGCTGAATTTGGATGGACCAGGATGGCAACTTTTCTTTTAACGTTGCTGTCGTCAATGGGAGGAGTCCGCGAAAAAAATGACTTTGGCCGCATCGTTTTAATTGGCCGATCCAACTTGTCAAATTTTAACACAAAATCTGAAATTCAAGAAGTAATTGAAATGAGAAGTTTAACGGATTCTCCTAAGTTGTTATCTGTACCTATCAAATAATAGTAGTCGCTGGCCAAACAAACATTGCTCTGAACAACCCCTTCGCCGATTAATTCGTTTAAAACAGTTTGAACTTCATTATGCAAATATGTTGGCTTCGGGAAACCTATGGAAACATAGTCTCGTTTAACATGGCATCAAAGTATGATTTCCAGGATTCTTACCTTGTGAGATGAGATTTTGGCAGAACTTCTCATGGAACCAAGGAAGTTTTATGTCAGGCACGTCGAGGCTGGAATCATTAGAGCAAAATAAAGACGTATTATGTGAGCAACGGGTCCATAATTGTTGTATTTTGCAATTGGCACTCACCAAATAAGTCTATTTAGTTTCATTACTTGTTCACGTAGTCTTTGTGCGTAACCAACTCCCTACAAGACAAATTCAAATTTAGAAAATTCGTCTCTCATCATCCTTTTACAAATTTACCTTTGAGAAATTACTGACAAGCTCGTTATCAATGTAATCCAAAAATCCCACGTTGAAAATTTTGTTGATGAGTTCTGGTCGAAGCTGCCGATGGAATCCTAACGCAGTTCCACTTGCTATGACGCCCAAGTTTAATTCTTCTGAATACCTATGAGTGCAACAGAGTATTTATGAGATATTCCTGCTGCAGAAAGGTTGGGAATGGAGGTAACTCACTTTTCAATAACACTTGCCAATTTGGAAAAGTCAAACTTATCATTTTCCCATCCGAGACAGTAGGATAAACTGAGAAATCGCTCCACGGTTTCCGGGGTAAGGTACTCTAGATTGTCAAAAACGTAGTTGGCGATGGCTTCCATGGTATGTGGATCCAGGTAGCTTGAAGAAAATAGAAGATTGCTGAGCTCACGAATTTCTCTTGGCCCATGAAACGGTTTTGCATGAAACGTCCGTATTACAGAAGCCACTAGAGGAGAGTCTCCTTTCAACTTTCGTATTACAGCTAATATCCTACATATGGCTGCAACGTCTACATTGTCTAAATTAGCATCATTCGGTTGATCAAGGAAACGCAATGAGCATTCTTCTTCCAAGATTGTACATATGGAGCAAACAACTTCAAAGGATTTTGACGGAAGTCGTTTCTGATGTTTACTAAACTTCATTAAAGCACAGTCTATTCCCTTAGCAACAATATTTAATTCTACAGGTTTCATTTGACTTGCGAAATTGTCAAAGTAGGACAAATACTTTAGGTCGAGATAAGTCTGATCAAATGCAACTAGAAAACTAAAGATTCCAGCATAATCAATGGGTGTTAGTATTACACTGGGGGAGTTGCTATTGTAATTATCCACCAGGGAATACAAGTATTTTAAAACTAAGGATTCCAGCCAAGCATTTCTATACATTAAGGACGAACTGTGAACAAAGTTTACATAATTTCTAGCCACTTGTATCCCTCGTTTGAAGTCACTGATTCTACATGATTCCAAAAAGTCTGCGATACTGTTCCAATACTTATCGTATAACGTTCGATCCCCCACTTTTATAAACTTAATCAAGGGGAACAACAAGTTATGCACGGAACCAACGTCACATGTGTCGAGGAGGTTACGGGTAATTTGGATTACTTTTTCCTTTTGTTTCTTTTCACGAAGAGAAGGGATGACTGTGGACAAAAGCTCTACTCTTGGATTGTCCTTTTCTTCCTCAATAATGCGGAGATTTCTTTTTATCAGAGCCTGTTTCAATCCGTAAGGTTCCGAGAACGGCCCCATCAAAAATCTTTGGAGGGAGATGAGTTCCATAAGTTCCATCGAGGGGACGCGCTCTGCCAACATTGTCCCAAGCCTGTATAACAAAGGCATGGCTTGGGGTAGATTCGAAATTTCCAAGAGCACGAGGAAGATTTTGCAGTAAGTCACCGTCTCAATTGGAATCGATGAATTGATAAGTTCAGTCACACGTTGTATGTAGGTTTGAAGGATTGTTTGGCTTAAAACTTTGACCGAGTTTCTCAAAAGGATTGATACAAGTCGAACCTCCAAGTCGTCATTCATTGATTGAACGTAGTTTAAGGTGAGTGGGGAAAATTGTGACATGACACACTGTGGGTATAGTGCTGTAGGTCGTAAGCAGACACTGAGCCTTGATAATCCTGGCAAACTTAACGTATCTTTCCTCCTTAGGCACTCTTCTATCAGTGGTTCCACTTCAAGCATAGAGTAATTCAATTTTCTTAAAGCCAGTAGTGACGCACATAAAGGTTCGTCTTCTAAAGCACTATGAAAATTCATTACACTCTGTAGTATCTTCCTTTGAAAAACCTCATTTTGTTTCACGCTCTCCACAAAGTTCGTCTTATTGTCGGTATCCTCCTTAAGGCTGAATAAAGGGCTCAACTGAAAAAGGAGTTTCTAAAACAAGAGAAGACAATTTGGTTACTCGTCAGAATACATAAGTCATTCATAACAAGGAAATGGAACCCTACCTGCATATCCCAGAGCGAAACTAACGCCTGACTAGTAATGGTAACATTGAGATCTTGACATTCAGAGATTATATCCAAAAGTTCTTGTACCTGCAAAAAAATAAAAGTTTACTCAAGCCGCAATTGTCACGGGAGAAATATGTATGACTTACACTTGCAACTTCATATATTTTAGCAATAGTGCCCGTAGGATCCTTCTCAGGATCGTACAGCTTTGTTCTCAAGTGCGGTAAATGTTCATCAACATCATGATCCACCTCTCGATCCATTATTGACAATCCCTCGGCATCCTCGTCCACGATGATTCCTCCCATTTCAAACCTAGGAGGCAACGTGCTGCTGGAACGTACCACGCCGTCAACTGTTCTTGTTCTCCCAGAAGAGGTCAATAGTATTGACGATGTCAAGGGCGATTGAACTAACCTGAGGCTTGACACGACATGATGACTAGATGATGATAACCTGGCAGCGAATTCTTTAGAGGGCACGAGAAGATAAGGGGTTGTTGCGATGATAATGTGACGATGCATCATGCAACAATGCCTTGACACTTGAGTCCAGCAATTGTAGTACTGGCGTGGTGTCCGTGTTCGCATTTTATGACTTCTACTTTCTGAATTTTGAGTTTGCTTTCACTCAATGACTTTCACTTTACTCGAATGCAGTTTTGTATGTTACCTCGTGCCGGAGTATTGCATCAGCTGAGTCCCGCCGGGAACCCAACACATGTCCCAATCTCATCAAAATACCGAAAGTCAATCAAATTTGGCTTTTTCACAAATTAAAATTATTAATTTCTACCAAGTCAAGGCATCATCGACCTACTGGGGATTCAAGTACTTACCCAAGTGTTTCGTCACTTAAAAATGACGACAGGTTGCCGGATCTTTCGTTTGGTTGAGCTCTCTTGGGCAAGTTAATTTGAGAAGGGTGCTATAAGAAGAGCCATCGTCGAATTATTACAAACTGCCAAAGAATTGTTGAGAGGAAGGAGGAGGGAGGATGTCGACACCGACCAAATTGACCTTGTTCGCAAGGTTTAAGCAGATGTATAAAGACTACTACTACGTCCTCGTCCCGGTTCATATAGTCACGTCCTTAGGATGGTATGGAGGGTTCTATCAAGCTTCCAAAAGGTACACAAACTTTTTGTTTATTCTATGTAATCAACGGGGATTTACTCTATTTTGGTTATGTTTTTGTACTTTCAGCGGAGTGGACATTGGTAAATACATGAAGAAAATAGGACTGTCTGACCATCTCGTAGAGAAGGTGACGGAGTCAGGTATGTGAAGACGAATGAAGTAAAAGGTTAGGAACGAATTGCTCATGTGTGTTAACTTTTCTTTTAATTAATTTCTTCAGGGATGGGACATTTTGCCGTAGCTTACGCACTCTATAAAATTGCCACTCCAGCAAGATATGCTGTCACATTAGGTAAGATCCATTGTTATTATGAATGGTTATATGGGAATACGAATTGTATTATGGGTATGGCTCATACCGTATGGATTAGTTTCAAGCAAATGTTGTGGAATTGATGATACAGCAAATTTGTCGTGAATGGAATTTGACAGCATTAGCGTTAGTACGGCATCTTGACCTGTCTACTGCTCATGCATAAGTGCCTAGCGTTGGAGATGTCGATGACTATTAAAATATTGTCATTTTAATAATTTTCAAAAAGCCATGCCAAATTGAAAATAGCAGATAATAATAGGATATTGTGACAAATGGGAATGAGGGCACCACGGCTTGTGTCGAATCAGTCTTACTTAATATTCCACTTCATGACAATAAGTTGCATGGCATGACTATGAGTAATTCGTGTACTTACCTACTTGATAACACCTAACGATGTTGATGAGGACCATAAATTAACTTTGACTCTTATTTATTTCTAGGTGGAACAACATGGTCCATAAATAGACTGCAACGAATGGGATATATCAAACCAGCCAAGGAAATAATCTCGAAAGGAAAGGATAAATTTAAGAAAAGAAAGAGTGGAAAAGGTGGCACTGATGATAGTAGTAATATACCCAAGTAGCCATTGCCTTCAATCTTTCACTATCAAAAAATAGAATTAATAACATCTGGAATAAGAATAAAAGTCATTAGTTGAATAATTAGCCGAGGGTACTTAGTTTTTAGTATCCTGTACGCGAGATTAATATTATGTCTATTGCATAGACTCTATTCATATAGTGATGAGACTAACGTTTTTTTCAGTTTTGTGATTTGTATATTTAGTGCAAAAAGGGTAGAATTTTCGTGTAATCAAAGTCGTCAGTATTTAGCTCTCTGATTCCGATTATTTCCTTTCATATAGCTTTTGCTTTTTGTTTGTTCCTAAAACTTCCTCCTTCCAGCCACCTCTCTGACAGAGTTTCCTGTAGTATCGATGTAATGAAGACGGACAGGCGGATCAATTGAGAAGTTTAAATAATAAATTGTTTGTCTGACTGACAGTCAAGTTATCTTGGAAGAGACAGGGTTGCGTGGAATGAATGCATTATACATGGTAAAATCTTTACACGTCATCATCATGCGAAAACCTTCTTTTTCCTTCCTGGATCGAGGAGAGAGAGTGTTGATGTATGAAATGAGAAATGTCTCGGGTCGAAAAAGCGCGTGTAGGTGCTTTAATTCACTGAACTCTGGCTACGAAGAACGAGGGAGTTTTGGCTTGTTTGGGTGGAAGTGAAAAAGTGGGTCGGTCGCGTGCCTGGAATGGGCTGAATTGATGATGGGCAGAATATTATTAAGACTGATGATGACTATTAGAGTGATGAAAAGCAAGAAAATCGGATGGAATGGAATTAACTACTTTTGCCTTTGCCTGATCGAAATTCACTTCATTCCTTGTCTCACTTCGGGCAAGTCAATAGATAGAAAGAAAGAAGTCAGGCAGGATCCCAGCACGCGTAAGAGAAAACACACGCCCATGTAAGGGGGAAATGAAATTTTTGTGACTTGACTTGTGAAAGAAGTGTGTAACTTTATACATTTCGCCAAATGTGGAAAGTGGACAGTGCATGGATATAGGATTGCAGCAGCAAGCCAAATAAAAAAAAGTGGAAGACGTTCATTAAAGTTGACTTTCCACCCCACCATCCTTTTTGGCCTGTCATTCCATTACTTACTTCCTTAACTTCCTAAATTTTTAATCAAATAGCAATAGCTCATATTTTATAACACTACACCACCCACCCTCCTCGGATATTTCCTGTATCTCATCTCACAACCAAAAGTCTTTCCTCTCATATATTTTCTCTTTTCGGTTGCTGTGGTATCTAATCTATCAAGTTTGACTTTCTATATGACTCCTCAACTCTGGAATCTTTCGTTTACTCGTTTGAAAGCTAGCTTTCACAGTTCATTATCAGTTCCCTCTCCCAACAACCCTTTTTCACGCAATCTGTTCTGTCTGTAAAAAAAAAACCTCATACATAATTTCTCGAGTCCAGAGAGAAGAGAGATTCATTTCAGCTGGGGCAGAGGAAAGGTGAGAAATAAGTGAGAGTGAGAGTGCTCGATCAACTCGTATTTCTATACATTGCGTATTAACCAAAGTGTGCGTAACAAAGTGCGTGCCATCCCTTAAATACAAAACAGCTTGTTTTCATTTTGGTCGTAGAGAAAGAGCCTTAACAAAGAGAGGGAGAAAGAAAAAGGCTCCATGTGGTACTCATCTTTTTACCACGTTCACTTCACATCCCGTCATTCCTTTCCACTTCCAAAACTTCCAGGCACAGGCGTTTTAAAATATGAGGGTAGAAAGAAGCGTTTAGCGTAGGATAGGAGGGTGGTAGTGAGCTAAAACTTGCTTTGCTTGCTCACCTATGGCTATTTGAGGTCCGGTCCATACCCTCCAGGTTCCAGTACCATTTTCAATTCCACTGTAAAAGAATGTGCCATTGCGTTACAATAATAGAAGAATACAATACAAAGCCAATAGTCCCAAACAAACAAGCACAAGCACATCTATCGTCCACTACAAATCTTCCGAACCTTGCCTAAGAATATAAAATCCTCCTGCAACTGCACATTTCTCAAGGCTCGTGGTAAATAGTTGTTGTGAAGCGTAAAAGTTTAAACACACGATATTTTTTTAAAATCTTTTTTAGCTTCATACAGAGCCAAAAGTTTATTTGGATTTGAAACTGGATAAGCAATAATCACATCGAGTTTTGCAACACATCAGTTCATTTGAATAAATAAGTTATTCTCTTTCCCAATCAGTTCACGAAAACTGCCTGTGAATAGTTTAGTTAGTTTCTTGTTTTCCAATTCTCTTTTTTACATCCGTCCTCCTCCCAACACATCCACCTTTTTTTTTATCATTTTTATATTCACATGCATAAAATCATTCATAATAACAAGCATCCGTAAAAATCCATTCATCCATGCATATCCGAGGTTTTCCTCATCTTTAACCTATCTTCATCCTTCTTCTTCTCCCCACCTCTTTCTTCGTCTTCCTCTCATCATCATCAGAAGAGAAGAGTGTTTAAGTGGAGTTGGTTTTCAAGAGAGAAAGGAAAAAGAAGAGGAAGACGATGATGACTCTTTTCTGAGTGTGTGTGAATATGTGTGTGCGAGGCCAACTTTGAAACTTCTTAGGCCAAAAGAAGAAGTCTCGTATGGATGGATAAGTCGTAAGTTGCCTCTTAAAAAATTCTTCCTTGTATAGCAATATCGCATTGACGAAGGAAGTCTTCTTGTGGTAGAATTTTAGACTTGAAGATAGAAATGATGAGATGCGGATGAACCAGTCTGTAATCTCTATAGAGTTTTCTAAAAGTCTTTCTCTAGGAGGAAAGCAGAGGATGGAATTACTTTTACAGTCTCGTCATGAGGGCATAGTTAGGAGATATTGCATTGCGCATTGCCTCACATCAACTCACATCACATCACCACATGGATTGAATTGCAACAAACTTCTTCTTTCCATTTGAGGTTTGGTTTTTTGGTTATGTTTCGTTGGTTTGACTTTTTGACTCTCTTCTGACTTTGAAACTTTGACTTGACACAAGCAATGTGGAATAGCTTCAAGCAAAAGCATAAAGTGCCAGGACGGTTTATATATATTTATATAGAGAATAATAAAAGAGTCGGATTTGTTTGTAATATAAATTATAAATGCTGACTAAGGAAGACATTACATTACATTAAGCCCTGTTACGTTGTTAAATTCTTTTTTAACAGCGTCGTTATGTGGCATTGTCATTGTTCACCCTAACAAAATTACTTCATGCTGACTTCATTCATTCATTCCATTCCTCTGGGCTCTGTCTCTCTCTCCTCCGCCTTGGAAAACAATCTAAACGATTGACTATTTAATTCTCCTTGTTAGTGACACCGAGGATTAAATTAAGTCAAGTAAAAGCTAAAAGCATGAGAAAAAGACGCCTTGAATGGAATTCGCGTTGTTGTTTGTTACCATGTGAACGTGAAGTGAAGCCAAAGTGAAGGATTGACTTGACATGACATGACGACATGCCATGCCTTTCTTCCTAGTGGAGTTTTATAAATGAGAGATGAATTGAGTCTTCATCATCATCATCATCATTTCGAAGAAAAGAATTAAGTCGACTTTTTAAAAAGTGTGAAAAAAGTAGAAGAGAGAACGGAATGTGAAAAAGTGGGATGTTCGTCATTCACTCATCGCTTTTTCTTTTCCTTCTTCTTCTGGAATTAATAAGTGTGAAACAAGAACGAGAACAGGTTGAGATAATTTGCACAAATACGGATACGAGTTGATGGGATGATGAGGGGGAATTAGAACTGATTTTATTGCCAGTAAACAGACCAAGTTCTTGTGTCTAAGACTTTTTTTGTTACAGTCACATTCCACCCAAGAAGGAAGAAGTCTGTCTATATAACCGGAAAAGTTGTAAAGTGCTAATAGAAATCTGTCGCATTTGCATCTACTACACTCATCAAGGATCACGCAATTAGCGAAAACATAGATTGACTGGTTGTTGTTGTGTAATGTGAGTGTGAGTGAACATGAAAGAACGATTTTGTTGCGGTCAACCTCTCAAGTCCAATAAGAAGATTGTTCCTGCAGTCTCTGCACCTCTGCATCTGATCCTCAGAGTAAGTCACTGTCATTGTCATGCATGATTTACATTATCATTATCAGTCATGAAGAACGCATTAATCATTCTTAGCCAAAAATTTATTTAATTGCATTGTATAATCTTATTTCTCGCTTTGGCTAAAAGTTTCCTTCCTCTTTGCAAGGAGATAAGGGTCATTTTGTCACAGTCCGTGCAAATGACATCATATGAATAAATTACCTACTTTGCCATGACTGCGTGCAGTTACTTTACTTTAATGTTTTGCATTTCCTGGATTTCCGAGTTCGGATTAAAAGTCATAGTCACATTCCATCTGGAAATGAAAATGCAAAAAAAATGTAGTGAACAAAGCGTGACTTTTAAATGTTTAGGTCTTGTGAATTTATCCCAGCACATACATTTTACATAAGAAGTGTTTCAGGCAAACAAGATGAAGCCTTTTACAATAAATCTTTGCATAAAAAAGTATTAAAAACTGAATCCAAAAACCAATCACCATCTTCTGTAGCCAAACCTTTTTGTTGATGCTGATTCTTCTTGGTATCATTCCAGAAGAATTAATCACCAACACAACACATATCGAAATTCCTTTAGGATTACTCTTAACTTCAAAGACAAGTAATTGTTTCTCAGAACAAAGAAAAAGAGTGCTTCTCGCGTGAATAAATTAGGTTGTCGTGTTGTTGAAGATCCGATCTGATCGAAGGATGCTCCTGTGCGTGCAATAATATTCAAAATTCGATTCCTTTAAAAAGTTAGTTAGTTGAGACTTTAATTTAGCAACTCAGTAGTCAAATAGTCTTGTGTGAATAGAATAGATTGGAAAAATACAACTTGTCTTCATAAACTAGCTTTTTTTGTGCCTTTTGCAATCGCAATCATCGCTGCTGCACAAGAGGATAATGATGGTGCTCCATGGTTTAGCACAAAAGAAACTTTTTCACAAGTTGTGAGGTACAAACAAGACGTGCAAAAAAATTGTTATATTCAATGAAGGATCTTAAGTGTTTCTTTTACCTATTCTACATTGGTTATTATGGTATTTCTCCCGCACTATTGTACTTTTATTGCATTCCCTCTTTTAAAGAGGATTTTATTTTATCGCTGAGCAGGGCACACACATTCATACCGCAAAAGACAGGTGCAATGTTTTGTTCCTTTTTTTGCACAGAATTGTAGCTTATAATCTCATTTCTCTCCCATCGAGGAGGGTCCTGAAAATAACGTCTTATGTGGTTTCTTTACCTGTTTCCCAACAGACCCCATCTCCAGCCTCACATCAGTTCGAGTGGAAAAATTTGCCAGCAGTAAAAAGAATATGTCAAGTCTGTCACTTGGTTGTGGACGGGCAAGGCCTTCGTTGCAAATCATGCGGATTGAGGTAACGCAAAACTCGTAAAAATTTATTAAACCTGCAATGAAATGAAGGCGTGATAAATTAAGAATCTGCTGCTGCGGCAAGGAAAGAGTGAGAGATCGTCTTTCTAAGAATGCGTCAAACATTCCTTGGGTAGTTTACCAATATACGTGCTATTTGTTTTTTTAGAGTACATCCGCAATGTGGAAGTAGTTATCCTCAAAACTCTTCATCTGAGCCTGGTCCCAGTCTGTCTTTGAAGACAAAAGGTGGTCGTGTTCCTAAAAGAGACGGCAATTTTAATCAAGATCGAGAGCTAGAAGGAAGTGTGAGCAGTGCTGGTAAAGCACAACTTCAACCCAGAGAATATTCCTTGTTTTACAAACATTTCGAGCCTCGGATTAAAAAGATCCTCCACACCCGACCATTGTTGCCGAGCATAGACAGCCAGAGTGAAGAGCGTCACAGTGGGGCTAGCAGTAGTGCAAGGTTGTCTTGTGGGGACAGCGTCGCTTGTTCTACAGCTATCGTTGTGGTAAGTTGCCTAAATTGATAAAGTTTTTAAAATCTCTAAGCTTCATAAAGATGCAATTGTACCCATAACGACCAAAGATTATAATTTAAACTGTCATCAAAGATGATTTAGATGAGTTTCATGGCCTGATAAATTGCGATTATTTTATACCTACCAGTTTTTTTTGGTACCTGGGGAACCCTTGGGGATATATGGAAGCTAGATAATAATCACTCATACTCTCATCCTCATCTCTTGGAGAGAAAGAGGAAAAAAAGTGTAGAGATTTTTCACGTCAGTTTCATTACACATTGCATAATATTGCTCCTCATTTATTTATTTTACAGGTGGGTGTAGGAACAAATCATTTGATATATGGCTTACAGGTGTATTTGATTTGGGCTCATGTTGCTCACTAATGTTACTCTTGAGTGCGTTATTCCTAATACCTTTGGAGCTAATCATGTCTGTCATGTAAATATGTATGCATCATTTGTTGTGATTTCATATACTTTTACTACTGCGGGCATTAATTTGAACAAAATGTAAGTTTCTTAATTGCATCGTCATCTGACATGCAATAAATAACGATGAGGGGGAATGTGCCTGCCTCCTCAACCAAGGAAAAGCTTTGGAATCGCATTTTAAATTGACGTGTTTCTTGCCGTTGCCAACTTACCTGGAAGTTGCTTGATACTTCATTTTTATGATTTAAGAATTATTGTGCAAACAAGTTAATACATCCCTGAACATGGCATCTATTTGTAATTGTAATTAATTGAAGGTTTTAAAAGCCCATCGTACACATTTTTATTGTTTCCTTAAGACATCAAGAAGGCACACCTTTCTACGTTTTTGCTGCAGTCATGCAGTTACTGTAAATTCCCTAATGTCGCTATGCCAAAAGACGAAGATGAAATAAAATCTACTGCAACGCTGACTCCATAACCAAGAGCAGTGGTTATGGTGGTAGCAGCGATCGAATGAGGATCAGAGTACCTTAGCGGTAACCAGTGGTAGTCCACGCATCTATCTGTAGTAGGACATCGAAGATAGAACGCCTTGACAACGCACGCCATATGAAATTTGACTCTAAAAGTACCGTCGTAAAAAACGTCGTGTCACCTCCACTTTGTGCTGGGCGTATTGGGAACCGATGAAATTTTTTGACAGGCATACCCAAATTCATAAATGTTTTAGCACACAGGGGTTAGAAGCGTTTAAAGTTAAATCGCAAGTGTTTTTTGAATACATTCCTATGCATACTACCTCGACATTCGACACTACAAACACTTGGCCACGTTACTGCTAGATACACGCAGTCTGGTCGTTTTTAAATGCTAACGAGATGAAAGGCGAATCTAAAGAGGCTAAATATGAATATGGAAAAATGTTAGCCAAACAACCTCTGCTAACTAACGAGTAAACCAAACTCTTTTCTGTCGTAATACATGATCTAACTTCTAACCTGTATGTGCCTCTGCCTCCTCAGCATTTTTATTTTGGTTTAATTTTACGAAGCGTTTTGTATTGTTCGTTTCGTTTAGCTGGTATTCCATTCAACGTGATGCGTTTTTTATTTGTACCGCACATGCATTGTATTACATATTCACCTCTGCATCATTTCATGATTGGAGTCAAACCTAATATAAATGCAAGGGCATAATAGAATACAATGCAATAATTTGGTTCGAAAAGGAAGAATTGCTGCTGCATGAATGGCGTAATGGCTTGGTTTAGTTTTGTTTGCTTCGTTCGTAGTAACTTAATAGCATTTGCGTTGTATTAGATTACCTGTGAGCCACATATTACACTCAACCTCCTGCTAACGATAACGATACTCTCTAGCAGTCAGGTTACGGTTCAAACATAAAAAGATGAAGGAGTGAGAGTGAGATTAAAAAAGTAGATGAGGTAGTATTTAGTGCAGTCAGTGTGGGTGATACCGTTGTTGTTGGTCCAGAAGAGAATGTTTTTATCATTTTTGAAGTTATTACTGAACTAAGATTACACTTGGTTCGTTCCCTGTAAAGAGATCGAGATGTTGGATGTTGTGTGTGAGGGATCGAGAAAAGGAAAGCCGGGGGTGTTGTTACCTTGAATTGACTGTTTGGTTTTTAGTTTAAATTTGACAGTCGAGCCCTGTGGAACTAAAAAAGAAGTTTAGAATATTTTCACGTTGAGCATAAAATACGCCGGGGTCTTCTTGTCCTATTAAGATTACAGGGAAAAGCTGCATCAGTGTCAGCAGCATCATTTCTTTGAAATGTTTCTAACCCATTGGTTTTTTAAAAAAGTGAACAAACTCGTGCTACACGGTGTGTAACTTACAATTACCCTATGTGTGTGGGGGTCCTGCTGCCCGTAAAATTTAGAAAAATCTCAGAACTTAAAAAAAACAGAACACCTACAAAGCAGTCAAGGCTCATCATAAGCAGAGACTCACATAATAGAAGTCATCGTGAACAATACGGAAATGTTGCTTCTGAAGACATTAACATCACATTACACTTGAATTGAATAAGACTCGAGTTGGAATGAATTATTCGTCCTTGCTTTTTAGTCGTCTCTTCTCCTGTCCTGCTTAACTTGGTGTGATACCTTACGTACATTGTGCATTAATAATGATGGTGGTGTGATCTTCTGTTCTGTCGAGTTTTACTAGATACATACCTTTAATGAATTTGGTAAAATATTTAATAACATCAAGAAGTGAACCATACAGAGATGGAAAAGGCATAAAAACCGCATGATCTCTCTCTTTTCTCATTCACAATTCAGCACACACAAAGGCAGGGCAATCCCAAATGCAACACCCAACCTCAAAAAGTTATAACTCGTAAATGTAAATCTCAAGAAGATTCTCTCGTACGTACGTGGTAATCGAATTAAAGAAATAACAAACAACTTATTTATGCTGCTATTGAAGATGTTAACTTTATAAATGTAATGCAATTTATCTTCAATCAGTCTAGTCTTGGTCGTGGCTGCTATGGCATCGTACCGTGACGTGGGAAGAAGGAGGTTTTATTTATTTTATCCCCCATTTTGCAGTTAAAAAGATTCTTTTGAAGTTTGTAGACTCTTCTAACTCGCTCAAGTGCAAATAAAGTAAAATAAATGGGAAGAGACGAAAGCAAGTCTGAGAGACTAACGATATT
>JAQIWU010001800.1:0-14616 GCA_034696445.1 Isotomiella minor
CACTTTTGATTTTCTTTTGTAATTCAAGATTCGTGATTGCCTCCGTCTTTCTTGAGTTCTTAAGCAAGAACTTTTTTGAGCCATGAGGCTGTCCAGTATGCATCTATGGAAAAAGATCACGAAATTCTGTGAATTCTATGGCGGCTTCGGCCAATAAGTTGAATTTCAAATACAAAAGGATTTAATTCCAATGGCACAAAACACATGAATTTATTTCAAAGAAAAAGAATTAAGAAACATTTTCTGTCAAAAGAAATTATTAGAAACTTTAAAACCAAATTGGGTCATGTGTCTGGCATGAGTAGCTGATCAGCACTGGAGGCTTTACAATACCAATTTATACACCTCGGCGTGGTCTGTTATATAACAAAAAATACACAACAAAGGTTATAGCCAACAGGTGATACCACCGTAAGACACGTTGAGTTTGGAAAGATTTGCTTTTTCATTTTTCAGCACATTGATTTCTCGATTTCATTTTTCAGCACATTGATGGCCTTGATTGCTTCACCCTGCTTGGTTATTTCAACTTGCCACAACCACATAAAGTGAATCTGGTTCAACTTGACACAACAACACACAGTGACTAGGCTAAACTTACGTTACCCAAAGCAACAGGGATTTTGTATTTAACGTAACTGTTGAAATGATTCATTACGTATACGTCTTATACGTACACACCACAAAAATGAAAAACGACGTCATCGAAAATAAATTCTTTACGAATTCGAATTTCGATGCACAATTACAACTATAAAATTGTGCATAATTTATGAATGATTATGAATGCGTATATTTTGCGCTATAATTTGCGACGTTAACTATGATAATTCTGAGCCGCCCGACGCCTGCAAGGTCATGGATTTACATTTTTCTTTGCGATGTTAAGAATATATATTGTTTGTAGAGTGTAAATGTCAAAATGTTTTTGATACGAAGTCACTAAAACGAAGCTGTTTTAAAATTATGATTGGAACAAAAGCACAGCGGCGTTTAAGCGATCCTGTTTTTTTTATTGCGACACAACACTGCTGAATCTCTGACATCATTGATTTACGTTTTCTGGTCATTGTAAAAGTAATGTTGAAATTCAATTTTGAAGGACATTTGTGAATCCCGGGTTCAATGTTTGCACCCTTCTTGCTGCAAGAAAAGTGATTAGGTACAACCATCTCAACGTAAGCAGCAATAAGTAACGGCTTAGTTGCTGCCTTAGATTACAAGCCTCAGAATAAAGCATGCCTGTAATGCAAGGATTGAACTGTCAAAAACCTTTTTTCGCTGGTCTACCAACTCAATTCCTTCTGGAGGTCGCAACATATCAAATCAATTTCCATTGTGTGCAGGCAGAACTCTGCAGATCAAGGCATAGCGGTGCAGAAGGTATGCTTGGATGTAGTAATTCTCGACGGCGAGCGGACTCGGACGGAGGTATGAAGACGAGGAAGGTGTGCAGTGGAGAAACGGTGGAGCCTGGGGCATTCCATCGTTACTCCCAACTTACTCCCAATTTGTCCAACCGTGGCAGCATTTCCATAATGTCCCATTGCATAAAGGGCGACGGCCAACTGAAGTGGTATGGGCTCTTCGTGAGTTGTGGCTTCAAAGCGGGCTGTTAGGACATCATATTAAAAATTAGTAATGGAATGTAATTAGCTACATAATTTTTACTTAGATTGTTTTGGTTACCTGAGATAGTTCTTGCCAACTGTGTAAAAGCGTCTCGATTCATTCGAACGGTAGCTCGAAATCGAACTTCGTCCAATTCAGGGAGTACCGTTTCTAACAAATGTATACTTTTTGGTACGGGCACCCTCTCCTGCCAGTATCTGTTGGCTTCTATGGCTTGAAACATGTCGTAAATATCCTGGACCTCCTCCTCGTCGTCGTCAACTATTGCTGCTAATCCCATCATCCCCAATACTTCCAAAGCCAACTTTCTCTCTGACTGACTTGTTGCTTTTGGCATTTTGAAACAATTTAGCCAATTTTGTACAATTGCAAATTGTAAAAGAACGAAAAAGCTAACAGAATTTGTTCCGTATCAGCCGTTACACACCACGCGCGTAAAAATTAAAGAGAAAAAGAAGGAGAGAAGAAAGTATATGAAGAATTGAGAAGAGGTTTCAAGTTGAGAACGATGAGAAGCTTCGGCGAGTCGGCGAATGAGAAATGAGAACAGCGATAACATTTTAGAATGAAAGGTGCTAATATATCTCTCTCTTCTCTTCTTCATCATCACTTCAACAACTCTACGATACGATTGTCTATTTGATACCTAATAAAATAATGCCTTAAATTAAATTAGTTTCTTTTCCTTTTCTTCTCTCTTTCTACATCATTCACCTGTCGCAACTAATCGCATTTCATCTCATCTTTAATCTCATCTTGTCAAGTAAAAGAGCACTTAATTAAGCTAGTTATAGTTGGCTGGCTAGCTTGTCTTGTCTTGTGCTGACCATTAACAAGTCATAATATATATACTCACTCATCACAAAAGGATTGTAAGGCAATACAATCAATATGATTATGATTATAAGAGTTAATGAGCACCCCGAAGGGATGTTATTCCTTTCCTCCCTCCCTGGCGGTAGCTCCATTTAGCGAATTTTCTATACCATTAAAGTCAAATCAAATTGTCGAAGAAATTCAAGTGTGGATGGACGGATTTAGAGGACATTGTCACCATTTTCTTCTTTCTTTCTTTAATCCCAAACAAACAGGAATCCAATCTTAATCTTCTTTCTTGCAGGCACAAAAAATGTCACCAACAAAAGTGACAATGAGGGATGTGATGTCTCACTCATTCCCCAAAGCGAAATTGTCCTCTGACGACGACAAACGCTAATCACATCTTCATTAACAACCCTCTGACTTTTATACTTGACAGGACCGGACTAAGTCAAACGTGAGATTTGAAGTCTAGAGATGATTTGCATGCATGTGCAGAAAAGCTAGTAAAATTGTAATAATAAATCAGTGTCTTCTTTGAAACCTCGTAAAGAAACGTCGTGGTTGAGTTGAGGAAGGTTATGAAGAAAGAAACTAGGTATACAACTCTTCATTTTTATACACACTCTTTTATTCATATCATTATTATTTCTACTTTTCTCTTTCTCTCTTCATGATCATGAATTAAATTATTTTAAAATTATACACGGCAGGAAAAAGAAGCTAAAAGTCGGCAACAGGTCGGAATTAGTAGTAGCAGCACACAGAGGTACCTACGCACGCATTGCGCATGCATGAATTTGTTAGAAAGCATATTTCAGATTTTGACTCTAGTCAGGAGATGGTAATAATAAATTGAATTTAACCCAGACTAATGAGACGTTACAACACGCGTAAGTACATAGAATTACTTTTTAGTTGGCAAAAAATATTGGAAGAAAGTATAGTATTTTTAATGAAATTCAAGGGTTTTTTTGCTTAGAAGAGTTTTATGAAATATCTGAGAAAAAAGTAACTTATCTTGGCTTCAAAGTCACTAAAAATGTTCACAAGAAATAAAATTAAAAAGATTCATTGAGCTTCGACAGAAGTTATAAAAGTCTTACATTATTTTGGCAGGCAAATGTTTTTGGTTATCGATATCAACGTGTCTTTTATTTAACAGAAGCTGAAATTTCACTTTTACTCTCGATCATGCATCAAATCAAATCAAATCAAATCAAAGTAGGCGGAAGCTAAGGCTGACCTCGGTAATAATTCTTTATTGCAATCTATCATCATTACTATACCTTCCTTCCTTCATCAGCAGCTTGATAACAACCATCATTATTACAGCAATTACCAAAGGTGTGACTTGCAGTCTGACTGCCTTTCGAGATGCATTCAATAAAATATTTTACCCATTTACCTACAGCGAGAACAATAATGATCGACCAATTTTTCCAAGTTTTTTGTTATTATTTTCTTTACTTTGCTTTACTAACTCACTTTCCTATAAAACAAGAGCAAGTCATGTCATCAAGTCTATACGATCCATTTCCATTGTATTAGATACTTGTCTTTTGAAACGTGATTTGAGTTCGAGCTTCATTTATTTAAACGCTTTTGTAAATTGATATGAATTATGATTGTCCATTGTTTCATCTCATTTTTTCAGGCAAGAAAAAGGAAAGGACTTGAGAGACGCGTCTTCCTTCCCACCCACCTTCATTCAATAATCACCACCTTTTAGCTAGATACTTTTTAAAGAAACTTTGATAAAGTTGACTGAACTTTTGTGTGCTGGGGGACTTCTTTTTATATAGCTTGACTTGTCAACCAGGATGAATGTCATATACCTACAACACGTCATAGTCATAATACAATACAATATAAAATAAATAATTGGGGGTAATCATCGGAAAAGTAGATGTAACTCTGTCAATTGCAATTTACCTACCTTTTGTACGCGATGAAAAAAAGTAGTTCCTTAAAAAAAAACTTGGAAGTTGGTTGGAGTAGATAAAATATGACATGCACAAAACTTGTCAAGATTCTGGTTCTTGTGACTTTGACTTTTTGACAATTATATTATGCATGGTTTTTTAATTGCTCTTAATCTCCCTATCGTCGACGTAACTTTTACTATTCTTTAAAAAGAGATGAGATGAGATGAGAAGACAAACAAATCTAAACGCTTCTGTAATAATATTATGCATGTGATGCAATAAATAATGAGTGAGCAACAATAAGGAAAAAGAGGTAGAGTTTGCATATGCGTAAAAGAAAGAAGAGATGTCCATCTCTACAAGCTAAAAGTTCAATGCAATTCTAGTTTTTTAAAAAAGTCTTGGCTATTTGGTAGTAAGGCACAAAAGTGCATGGTGGTATGGCATTGCCATTGCGTGTACAACTCTCAGGGGGATTCTTTTTAGAGAGCCGATAAAGAATCGCGCACAGGTGAAGAAGTTGTGCGAAAAAGTATAAAGAACAAAGTGCATTATTGCATTCACTGCATTACATGAAGAGCCTTGGCTTTGAGAGTACCTGGTGGGGAAATGCGTGCCAAGTCGTTCTAAGGACGTATTCAAATATATTAAGAGATCATTTTTCTTGGAGACTTACACATGGAAGAAACCCTTGAAACCTATCAAATTAAAATTTAAACCATCTTGACTTTCCGGCGTCCAAGTAATTATGCTTGAAAACTCATTAAGACGCAGTGCTTTTTCCAGAATCTTTATATAAAGTGCAGTGGCTTTTTTTACCGACCAACATAATGTCTTTGAATATCAGTTTTTTGACAGTGAGTGAAAGTTTTCAACCCCATCATTTTACCAACTGGAAAATGAGACTCAAACTTCAAAAAGTGGCTGTCCAATTTGTTCAAATGCTTCGTAAAAGCCATAATAATAGCAATAATCTTAATCTTCACAAAGTGTGTGGTCTTCAGTTTGTCCTTTTTTTAACCATTTTCATTTCTCTGTTCTCTGAGGGTTTTGGGTACTACATGTTTCCGGAAAATAGTGCAGGTGAGCAATCTACATTTTTATGGGGCACCCTGAGACAGCTTTCCTCCAATAATGCCACACACACTCGCACAACAAATTACGTATGGGTGTAATGGGTCATTAGTTCGTCTGATCCTTGTTTCTGTGAGACATTAAATAAATCAACGAGTTGTAAATTGGTAGCATAAAGTAGACGTAAAGTGGCGATAAAATTCTATTACCGGATTTCTTTCTATTTGATGACGCTTTGCTTTTCTATTCTTTATGGTGACTGACTTGTCGTAATCTCGTCATTAACAAAGTGTTTAGTGGGCGAGGAGTTTTGTTTTTAGGTGTCAGAAAACCCACCCACCCACAGAAACATTGTTTGGGATTATAGGATGAATTTTGTATAAGATTTTTATTCTCAATTTTGCGAAATTTTAAGCCATCATTTATCAACGTAACTTGTAACCTCTTTCAACTTCTATTGTGTAGGGATAAACCTGTTTAAGGCCGTGTGGGTGGACATTTGTCACTGTTCATAAGCTTTTCACAAAAGTCACAAAACATGATCAATACAAATGACTGGAATTGTCAGTCTCATATTAAACACAATTTGTCATACTTGAATTCCGATGGGATGAATGCAGCGAATTAAAATTATTAAAGTTTAGTTCTCCATATCTTTTTTTTAGAATGCGGCAAAAGCATATTCTACACTCATCGAGAAGCCAGACTCAGTAAGTCCAGGAGAGGGGACAAAAGTTTTCCCTTGCATGAAGAAAAGACGCAAATTCACCTTCAACTGTACAACGCTAAGAATAATCAAACCACACCCATCTTTGGGGTAAGGAGAGGGAGACGACGGACCAAGCGTGAAGAACGTAATAGGGGTCAGAAAAGTAGTAAGGGACGTGGTGGACGTGTCAATTCCAGAGTGATGAAATGGGCCCTCCACAAAAACGCGACTGAGGATGGGAGCTTAGGGCCCCTGGGGAGGATTGTGGGGGGACAGGCGTCTGCACCGTATGCTTGGCCGTGGCAGGTTTGTACAAAAATTTATTGCCAAACATTTCGACAACAAGCCAAACATTTCGGAATGCCTTCTGCTTCTTCATTGCCAAACATTTCGGCATGCCTTCTTGAGATACCAGATACCTGCTACTTTAAAAAATAAATCCTTGAGTAAAATGAAAAGGCATATAACCTTGCAATTTTCAATTTGTCTAGATCTCGCTCCAGTTGAACCACCCCACCATGGGTTTTGTGGGTCACTGGTGTGGAGGAGTACTTATTGGAAGGGAATGGGCCCTTACGGCTGCACACTGTGTTGAGAAGTAAGTAAAACAAAGATACTTCCAATGTCTCTTGTCACGCTACATTTTATTTTAAATTCCAGCAAGCTATTTCGTCTGGGCCAAGGGACTTCTTGGTACATTCTAGCCGGTGAGTATGACCGCACGAGGACGGAAGGGACGGAGAAGATGGTCGGGATCTCAAGAATCTTCACCCACGAACGGTTCAAGGAATTTGACAATGACATTGGTAAGATAATCTTCTTCCTATAAAGTGGAAAGTTGAATCTCAAGAAATTGAAATTAGAGGTTAGGTAATTAATTGCTTATTAACACTTTCGCACACCCCATCATCTTCTTCTAAACGAGTTTCATAGCAAAAAGCTCACCCTCTAATTGAGGAGTAGGAAAGTAATTACAGCCTGGGGTGAATTGAGACGAGTTAAGGCGTTATCCAATCAATCGCACATAAAGTGTCACTAATTAAAGCAATGAACAACGGAAGTAGTAATTATAAACTCATCGCTGCATTTATGTGTGACCAACTCATTTTATGCAAAATAGGTAAACTTGTTCAATTAGTCGCACTCATTATCTCTGTTGTGGTGGTCATGAAATCAATTCAAATAAAAGTACACACTTGGAATATTAAACATCCGGAAAAATATAACATTTTTCTCAAAGTAAAACTATAAAAAGCTTGTTTATTACAACTTCCGGCGAAATGTTTGTAATTCAATTCAATTCAATTGAATCAAATGAAATTGAAATACCTAAGTTTCAGTTCAGTTTCCCTTTCTTCTGAATTACGATGTTGATTCTTGTTTGGTAACATAACAAACAAACAAACAAAAAACAACAGGCGTAATTGAATTAAATTAGCTCTCTGCTATAGCCAAAATAAATCCTTCCTGTGCAAATAATAACGAACGGAATGTCAAATGTAATGTGAGCTCCCTGTCGTCGTACAAAAAGCTGTTTTATTTATGATCTTACATGACAAGACGTATGACAGTTCGACAAATTAGACTCGATTCAATTTCAATTAAAAAAAGTCGAAAAGTACCTTTGATCGATCGAGAGATCGCATTATAGATTTCTAGTGACATGCGAAAAGTGAAGACTCATAAAGGGGAAGCTCTCAAAACTGTGAAATTTTTACAACTCTGCAAAAGTGCAGTAAGTGTTTTAAATTACTTGTTTCCTTACACGCAAGTTCATAAAACAAAGACTTTACACATTTTTGACATGATCTTCTTGCATGTCTTTTCCCTATAAATAAATAAAAATGATGCATGTCACGCTGCACACAAGTGCATAAAAGATTGATTGTTATTACACATATACCGGTGCAAATACACGGACGGCGTCGCGTCGAGTGGTAGGTATTTTTCATTTGATTTATTTAATTGTTTAAAAAGAAAGGGAAATGTTGAATGTGTCTGCACGCAAGAAAAAGATGATTTAATAACATTGTCAGTTTTTATTAATGCATAAGAGGAATTATACACACTTAAGAAGAAAAGAAGGAAGGAAATCGATGAGACAGGAGTATCACTAACACAATCAAACACTTAAAAACAATAGGAATTTCATAAGTGTGCGTTATTGACCTTTTACTTACAAAAGTTATGAAATCCTTGTCTATGCATTTTTCATAATGACTTTGACTCTGATTGATTGATGATCTTAAGTGAATTTGATTCGATCGATCGATTTGTTGAAATCTAAACATTTTGCGAAAGGAAAAGTATAAAGTAATTTGTAGGTGTGCAAAGTTGTAAATCAAGTTGGCACTTGGCACGAACGACGCAACAACATTTTTCTTAATTTTAATTTTAATTCTTCAACATTTTTTTTGCAAAGGATAATTAAAACTTTTGACTTTCATACGTAAAGTAAGGTGTCATTTTTATGAGGAAATAAATTCAGATTTGAGAAGATTCTCTCTTAAAGATTTTGTTAGTCGGGGCACTTTGAGAAACCCTTAAAAAATTGCATTATGTTTCTTCCTTTTCAGCCCTGTTGAAACTCGCCAGGCCCATCGACTGGTCCCCTACAATTACCCCCGTTTGTCTTCAAAATGATGATGAGATTACCTTGCAAACCCTGCAGGGTCACATTAAATGCGTGTCCAGTGGATTCGGATCTCAATCGACGAAGGGGAAATTGTCTTCTAAAATGCAACAGGTAAGAAACTAAAACTAAATGTTTATAACAGTATTTTGTAGTGCTTTGTGTGTAGCTTGTCATGTCCATCTTTACAGTACAAAGTGCGTAATAATGGTACGCAATTATCCTACGCACCTTAGTTAGGTATAGGCGTGTAAAACAATGCACTAGTATAATTGCGAATAATTGTCCCATTCATTCACAACCGCAGTTTCCTTTTGTCTCTATTTCTCATCCACTTTATACAATCAGTTCAAATTGGGGATTATGTCAATTCCTCCCATTCATTCTCAATTGTCAATTAAAGAAATACGTGTGCGGCGGTGACCAATTCACACCGTTAAAGCTTACGTCAAGATAATTTGAAAGAGAGACGTGGCAGGATGTCATTAAATACCGACCGAGTGCAGTTCTTTGAATTGACGCATTGTGATGATCGACTCTACTTATAAGTTAATTACCCCTTAGGTTTTTATATAGGCTTAAAGTATTTGCATTGTTAAGTCATCTTTATTGTCGATTAGGTACTCTATTAGTTAATTTAACGATGTACTTTCTCCAATTTGCGTGAGATAACAAAACGCCAAACACAAAAAATCAGTCACTTACAAAATTATAGATAGTTCAAAGTTTCTGCTTGAATTATAGAAACGAATTAAATATTATAGGATGACTAATTACATTGACTTTGATCATGTAGGTCTGGGTGAACCTAGTCCCCCAGGACAAGTGTGACGCACTCTACCAAAAAGCATACCGGATTGGGATCAGAAGTTACCACATTTGTGCGGGTCCCGTGGACGAGAAGTCTGTGAAGGGGACTTGCGTAGGGGACTCTGGAGGTTGTCACTTATATAATTTGTCATTTTATAACAAACTTATGCGACCTTCTCCTTAGGGCCGTTGATGTGTAATATGAAGGATGGTCGGTGGCATCTTGTCGGTGTGACGTCCTTTGGGTCCGGATGTGCTAGGGCCGGTTATCCAGACGTAATATAAAGACCCACATATGATTAAAAGTCTAATTTGACTCTTGATTCGCAGGTTTACTCGAGGATTACGTACTATCTTCCATGGATCAGGGGGAAGATACGGAAGTATGGCACACCCTCTGTGGACTTTTAACAAAAAATTGACCCCCCTGCCTGTGGAACCTCATCTCACTTCGTAGCATATCTGTCCTTCATAGTAGAAATATTGTGTATATTACCAAGTTTTTACCATTTTGTTAAAGTTTAGCAATTTTGTTTGTTGTCCTACTTCAATATTGAATATGGAAATGAAGTTAAGTTGTCTGTCTAAAAATGGATAATGGATGAGTTGTGACATTTGAATCGATCTGGCATTGAACTAATTGGAAAAACTCACGCCATGAATGGATTGTTTGACATGTCTTTAAACTTTTCTGCCATATATGCAAAATGTCACTTGACACAGAGACACTTGACTTGACACTTCCTTCCGAAGGAGTCCCTACACTTGACTCCACTGCTTGCTTTAAATTTTGCTAAAACATTTGGAGTTTGTGCCTTTGGAGTGTTTCTACTTCACTTCCTTTAAAATGTTTGCCTTAATTGGCACAATGGGCCAATAATAATGCTTCCTTATATCCTTCCCATGGCTCTCATCGGCTCACTCATCATAAATTCATGTATTGATGATGAGCCATTATTGCATTGCCAATTATGAAGGCCTTACCGAAGGTGAAATGTAGAAGAATCGTAATATTTGCATGCTTCTTTACTTCTGGATATTTATTGGACTTTGTTCTCAGTTGCACGACCATATCAAAAAATGCATTTTTCTGAATTTAGAAGCCAAGCTTACGATCAGCTTCAGGTCAAATTATTGACACTGCAGATTGCACAAGAACGAGTGGTATGTTCTGGAACATGCTCAAAACTCATGGTTCACACAAACCTTTGTATTGCATTGTCTCATTTTCCCAAAAAGGATGTTATTATTTGAACTCAAGTTACAGAACAGAACAAACATAACGGAATGATAATGATAATGACTGTAAAAAAGCGAGCACTACTTAAAAACAGTAATAATAAAAGTTCAAACTCTGCTGGAACATTATCATCCATCCATCCATCCTCATCCTGAATCTGTTTTTTACCACGCACACAGAAAATGACATGACACAACCTCAAACCGTCAAACCCCAGGAGCGTTTTTGAATATGCGTCAATTACAAATTATGTCATCATGAGTCATAAGTCATCAAACTAAACTTAAAGCTTCTTAGATTTTTTTATCGATTGTCTTTGGGAAAACAACTGAAATCTGTGATTTGCCTACAACCCACAACCATTAAAAGACTAACTTAATTTGCTGGCTCAATTATCTTCTTGCAATTGCATTCCCATTGCATGCATCCACAGTCATATATAATTCTTAACGAATTGCTGCAAATAATCATATCAAGCCTATTCAACGTGTGTGCAAAACCAGACGTCACTTTTTTAACCACGAACTTGCTTAAAAGAACTGATAAAAAAGATGATTCACATTAAAATGATGATGATGACACATGCTTGACGCAATCCACGATACGATGAGACAAAGAAATCCCCCATCGTATCGTAACGTGGTAAAGCTGAGAGAGCGAGTCTTGTGGCGGTTTTTTGGTGGAATATTCTCGGCTCTTTTGGATCCTTCTTTGCCTCGCCTCCGTCTCTCCTTCACCCAATCCTCGTCTGCCTTGCGAGCTACGTCACATGGAAATTTCTGGACCAACGCACCACCACCACCACCACCACCACTTCCTAAGCCGGCTCAACCAACTGAACTCTCGTTCATTTCGCTCTGTCTGCCCACACGGCTCAGTCGATCATTCACTTCTACTCATCGTCGTGTTAACAAATTTGAAAGGAGACAAGACAAAGGACAAATTTCAAGTGTGTAAAGAAGATAACCTCCAGAGCACCACCCCTTCTTCCTTATCTTTCTCTAACGGTAAGTCGTCACACCCCTTTTTTTCATTCCGAGGTCGACGACGGCGTGGTGGTGGCCATGCCACCCATGCCGCCCTCCTCCTCCTCGTGGTCGATGAGCTAAGTTGACTAACTGACTCATTTATTATTCTTAGGAAGTATCGAACGAATAAACAAAGATGGCAAAGGCACCCGCAATTGGAATCGACTTGGGGACGACGTACTCCTGTGTGGGAGTGTTTCAACATGGGAAGGTGGAGATCATTGCGAATGATCAGGGGAACAGGACCACTCCCTCTTATGTAGCCTTCACGGACACGGAGCGACTTATTGGAGATGCGGCCAAGAACCAGGTTGCAATGAATCCGACAAACACCATCTTCGGTAAGTGAAAAAGAGACCAAGGTCAAAAAGTGTCTTGTGCTAATCTTTGTCTTTTTGGTATAGACGCGAAGCGGTTGATTGGTCGCAAGTTTGAAGACATGACCGTCCAGGCGGACATGAAGCACTGGCCGTTTGAAGTCATCAGTGACGGAGGGAAGCCCAAGTTGCAAGTGGACTACAAGGGGGAGGCGAAAACCTTCTTCCCTGAAGAAATCTCGTCCATGGTCCTGACCAAGATGAAGGAAACTGCTGAGGCTTACCTAGGAAAGACCGTGACGGATGCCGTCGTGACCGTGCCCGCCTACTTCAACGACTCTCAGCGACAGGCGACGAAGGATGCTGGGACCATTGCTGGCCTCAACGTTCTTCGAATCATCAACGAGCCCACAGCCGCCGCCATTGCCTACGGCTTGGACAAGAAGGCAAGTGGTAAAGGTGAACGCAATGTGCTCATCTTCGACTTGGGAGGTGGTACTTTTGATGTGTCAATCTTGACTATTGAAGATGGTATTTTTGAAGTCAAGTCGACGGTAAGTCCAGTCCTTTCTTATTTCTCCCTTTAGTCAGTTTAAATTCAACTCGTCGTTTATATTTTATAGGCCGGTGACACTCATTTGGGTGGTGAAGATTTTGACAACAGAATGGTCAACCACTTTGTGGAAGAGTTCAAGAGAAAGTACAAGAAGGACTTGAAGACAAACAAGAGGGCCCTTCGTCGTCTCCGAACGGCTTGTGAACGTGCAAAGAGAACCTTGTCCAGCTCAACTCAGGCTTCTATTGAAATCGACTCTTTGTTTGATGGAATTGACTTTTACACTTCGATCACTCGTGCTCGTTTTGAGGAATTGAATGCCGACTTGTTCCGTGGAACTTTGGAGCCTGTTGAGAAGTCACTCCGCGATGCTAAGATGGACAAGTCCCAGATTCACGATATCGTCCTTGTCGGAGGTTCAACTCGTATCCCGAAGATTCAGAAACTTCTTCAGGACTTTTTCAACGGAAAAGAATTGAACAAGTCAATCAATCCCGATGAAGCCGTCGCTTATGGAGCTGCTGTGCAGGCTGCCATTCTTCACGGAGACAAGTCTGAAGAAGTCCAGGACTTGCTGCTTCTCGACGTTACTCCTCTCAGTTTGGGCATTGAAACTGCAGGTATGTTGTTATTGCAAAGCAGTACGTAATTTGCTTTTGATTCTTACTAATGATTATTTCCTTATTATAATTTTAGGTGGCGTTATGACCACTTTGATTAAGCGAAACACAACCATTCCCACCAAGCAAACCCAGACCTTCACCACCTACTCGGACAACCAACCTGGGGTCTTGATTCAAGTCTACGAGGGAGAAAGAGCTATGACTAAGGATAACAACTTGCTTGGAAAATTCGAACTGACTGGCATTCCTCCCGCACCACGTGGGGTTCCTCAGATCGAAGTCACCTTCGACATTGACGCAAACGGGATTTTGAACGTCACAGCGATAGAAAAGAGTACCGGAAAAGAAAATAAGATCACCATCACCAATGACAAGGGACGCCTTAGCAAAGAGGATATTGAGCGCATGGTCAACGAGGCTGAACGGTACAAAGATGACGACATAAAGCAGAAGGACAGAATAGCGGCCAAGAACAGCTTAGAAAGCTACTGCTTTAACATGAAGAGCACGGTTGAGGATGAGAAGATGAAGGACAAGATTCCAGGTATGATTGAATCTGCAGTAATTATTTTTTGCTTAATGAATGAAAATAAAATGAATAAATCATTTGTTTTTTTTACAGAGGACGAGCGTAAGACAGTATTGGACAAAGTTGAGGAAGTCATCAAGTGGCTCGACGCCAACCAGCTCGCTGAAAAGGACGAATTCGAATCTAAGCAAAAGGAAATTGAGCAAGTATGTAATCCCGTCATAACGAAGATGTACGCTGCAAGTGGCGGTGCACCTCCTGGTGCAGGGGGACCCGGTGGATTCCCAGGAGCTGGTGGTGCTGCCCCTGGAGGAGGAAGTCAAGGTCCAGCTGGAGGACCCACGATTGAAGAAGTCGATTAAAATCAATTAACGTACGCTAGCAAAAGTTACTACAATTACAATTAATTTCTTAACAAACAACATTGAACCTAAAATAGTTATCTCAAACAAACAACTTTCTCATTTTCACGAATTTTTACACCACGTCTTGTTTCAAACTGTGTAAGTACGCGAATGGAAGCTATTGTAGAAGTAATATACGCTACGCTCTGTCTATAATAATGAATATGAAATGATGATGATGGTACTGTACTGATGATGATAAATAAAACAGGAGTAATTCATTAATTTATTGGAAAGTAGCCAAATGTCAATTACTTACTTTTACTTTATTAACATCATATGAGACTACCACTGCTAGTTTTAAGTAGATACACT
>JAQIWU010001801.1:0-14614 GCA_034696445.1 Isotomiella minor
CAAGCACAGGTTGTATTTGTTAAACATAAAAACTTTAATCACTCAAAATAAATATTATCTTACTGACGTGCGATTTTGCTGAGTTGACACACTCCATAGCATAGCCCATCCACCAGATAAGCAAGCAAGCGCATATAGATACATTATGTGGCTATGGATGTGCCAAAACCAAGTCCATAGCAACAACAGTAGGTTATATGGAACTCACCAAGAGATAGGATAATCTTAGATTCCATTGGTGACGAAAGCTAAAAGATTTTAGAATAAAAAAACTGAATCGAATGAGGCTTTCTCGCATTGTGGTGAGAGGTAAAAGAACCTTGCCAAACAAAAGGTATCTAATGTTATGCTATTTGCTTGAGATGATATGGTTAAAAATAATCCCGGACGCCACCGAAACCAAGCCACACTGTCTCTGCGTACCGTCGAATCCTCTAGAATCAAAACGTTTGGGGGTCTAGAATGTTGCATACGCAATTCTGTTGTTCAAAACAAAAGCATGAAGTTAAGTTATGAAAATCGATTTATTCCATGTTTTATGCGGATCCATAATAAACATAATTTTGGTATCGCTTCTTAAGAATGCATTCCCAATAGAAACAATGAAATGTAAAATGCAACATGGTCATTATATCGTGCGATCAAAGTAAAAGTCAAGTTGAACGATGGGATCATACCCAATGTCCAGCACCACGTGGAATGGGGAAAAGTGAGATGAGTGTCAAGGATGCCACAATAGTGTAGGCAGCAGATCTCGCTATTTTACATCAATCATGGAATCAAATTATAAAATCAACTACGATTTTGTAATTTTTTGTTGTGAGAAGTGTAGCACTAATTGTACTTCCATGTGAATGTCAATTAAGCGGTAAGGATTATGTGCAAATAGTGTAGTCACCACATTGATTTTATGTATAACTAAAGTGTTTGAATCTTATGGAATCTGAAAGAGTCGATTAGTATTTTATTGTCTCTGGCATCTGGTGCATATTATGAGGATCATCGATTGTGTGAACAATAGCATTTCCCTTTGTTAAAATAAATGACAATAAATCAACAGACTTTCTTGTGCGTTTTAATAAATTAAAGCCAGATTGGCAGGGAGATAAAATAAAGAATTCAATGTCAGTTAGTATTTATACGAGATTAGAACTTATTATTGGATGACTTTGGAATTATTGAGTTGGAACTGGATAACTGGAGGGTACAATACAAAGTACAAGTAGTACCTGTTTGTTTGTCTGAAAGTCGACAGTTGTCAACAAGGGCGTAGGATGCCGAAGATAGTTTTAACTCCTGAGAACAAACGAAATTGTTTTCATGTTTTTTTACCGAAACTTTTTGTGGCTTCTTGTTGTCAACAAAAATTGGAATAATTCGGCAATTTTCAACAACACCAGTTGAATGCTCGGATTTCTTGTGCAACTATGTGTGTTCTTGCCACCATGTTCTTAATTCATTTGTCATTTGAACTACAATCTGTTCCTTGTACCCTTGTTCATTTGTCATTTAGGAACTCCATTACCAGATTTACCACGGATTTACCTTTGGTTGTCGAAAATCATTGGGTCATATGGAAGGAGACCAATTCGATTAATATCAATCGAAATTGTGTTGTGTAAAGCCCCTCCCCACCTTTTCTTCAAGCCTTTTTTCCCACGCCATAGAATTTAGAATGGAACAAAAGAGGACAACAAAGAGGAAAAAGGAAAGCATGCATCCAGGCAGGTAAACTTTCTGTGACGACAATAGCAGTCTGGAAAAACTGAACACCTGCACAAACGGTGAAAGAGCAGGAAAGTCCAAAATAGAAAGTACTACGGAGAGACGTAAATTCCACAAACGAAATGGTGTGAAGGTGACATAATAATAAACACTTGGAATTGGAATGAATGAAAGAATGCAATTTTGTTGCATTCTTTCATTCATGGGGTTTTTGATACCAATATAGTGGTGGTCAGGCAAAGATACTACTTTCCCCTTAAAGAGAAGAAAGCACCCGTTACTCTTTGTCTACCGAAGAAACGAAAGAAAAAAGTAATTAGGTGGTTAAGTCACCCAATGAGCATTAGTCTGCATTATTCTCTCAGACATACATAAAAGAACTTTCAGAAGATGCGTCATTCTCATTATAATTCCCCCATTCACTTTGTTCTTCATTTCATCATGATGAAATGATTCACATTTGACTGAATCCAAGAAAACGATAGTGAATCACGTCTACTGCCGTTGTTGTAGGAAGAATGTATTTTTTTGAAACTGCATTTCTGTGTTGCAGCGTTGCAGTGCTGCATTTCTTTGTGTGTTTTATATAGACCTCTCTTTTGTGTTGATCCCTCCCCTGTCTGGCTGGCAGCCACCGCGTGCATGCTTGCATTACGCCGTAGTAGCCTTGCTTTGTGTACAAGAAAAGAGAGAGAGATGATGGATGGATGGCATGGCTGTGTGATTTTCCTCTCTCAAATGTGCGTAGTACATGAGTTTGTGTGGTGGTGAGCAAAACAATTCGAAAGTTGTCCAAGTCGCAAGAGGAGTACTTTTTTTGGATGGTCGCCGTAAGAGTGTAAGACTTTATTTTATCATTATTATTATTGCATTAATCAATCTGCCTTTTGTGATTACACAACAAGAAGAATCAAACTAACCTTCAGACACAGACAAAGGGGCCCAAGGCAGGCACAAGTTCATTACAAAAATTGTGAGACTTTTAAAGTAAGAGTGACAAAAGTAACGGGATTGTTTTCACGGCAGAAGAGGAAGGAAGCTTTTAGAAGACAGTAGAATACAAGTGGAAAAGTACACCTTCGTCTCAGAGTAATTAAGGAATTGCTTATTGCTTTTGAAGCCAATTAGAGGAGGCAGAGGAAAAGATCAATGTCAATAAGCACATTTATTATTATTATTATTATTATTCATTTGGTGATGGGTGATGATGTCGCTATTCTGCGTATTACATTTATACATAGATACGTGTGGAGAGAGAGAGAGAGAGAGTATAATTTAATTGTGTAATAATGATCTAACTAACTGAACTTGTATTCATTGCAGGAGTAGCATTCAAAGCAATCTGATCTTCTCTGGAGTGGTACAAATTATTGGAGCATTGCTATATTGGATGTAAGGAGTGTTTTTGACCAATTACACACACACACACAAGTGGAATTATCCGTATATAGCTACCCTGCTACATACTAACTGACTGGATTGACATTGGAGTCGTGCATCTGTCAGCTCATAATAGGATTACAAATAACAAGGTCCAGAAAAGTCTTCCAAGCTAACTTAACTATCATCAGACCCAACGAATTAAGGTAAAGGCGATACGTTTTTTAGGCTTTGTAAAGAGAGTCCCTTTTGGGTTTGTGTAAAAGTAATGATGTACCTTTTCATTGTAGGGTTATCCATCCATCCATTCACTGGGTTTGGCTTCTTTTGGAAAACGGGCATCAATCTAATGCGAAGGGTTGGAAAGGATTAAAAGGCTCCAATATGGCAGCTGGGGTTTTTGATTTCGAGTTGGAAGAAACCAATGGGGCAGTTCGTTCCCATACTCCAGACAGTAATGATGCAGATTTTGAAATCGAAGTCGATGATGATGAGGTATGAGTTCGAGTTTGTTCTTTGTTGTAAACTGATGGAAGCGTGAATATTTCTAAATTTCAATTCCATGCTTTTCTTTCTTGTAGATTGAGGTATCGGACATGCAAGATGGAAGAGACAGTCAGGAGATGAAGTAAGTGAAGACACTGAAATGTTGCTGTTAGGTGACGCTGATTTTAATTCTTAGAATTGTGATTATATGCTTACAATAATTACTTTCCAGTAATGGCACGGAGGACATTCAGCTGGATGCAGCAGCACTTGCTCTCAAGAATGCCAAAGCTGGACCCTCTGACTTTGAGCTTCGTCGCATGCTGGGAAAGGGAGGTTATGGGAAAGTATTTCAAGTTAAGAAGGTACATTCTTAGTCAGATACTTAATTTCTTCAACTTCAAATTATCTCGACAAATTAGAGGAAGTTCGGCAGTGTGGGTGACACTAATTCTTCTTTGTTATAATTTATAGGTCACTGGGAAAGACGCAAATAGAATTTTTGCAATGAAAATCCTGAAGAAAGCAACCATTATTCGGAATCAGAAGGATACCGCTCATACCAAAGCAGAGAGGAACATACTGGAAGCTGTGAAGCATCCTTTTATTGTTGATTTGTTCTACGCATTTCAAACTGGAGGCAAGCTGTACCTAATCATGGAATACTTGAGTGGAGGTGAACTATTTATGCATCTTGAGCGAGAAGGAATTTTTTTGGAGGACACTGCTTGGTATAACTATTTGTCAATATTTTCATAGGCATAATATCAGTTGAATATCCGCTTCTTTTTTGTTTCTATAGCTTTTACTTGTCCGAAATCACTTGTGCATTGGAGCATCTACATGAATTGGGAATCATCTACAGGTATGAGTGACATTAGGGCATGTGATGTTGTCCATGGGTATATTTTTCTGATTTGGAAATCAACAGAGACTTGAAGCCAGAGAACATTCTTCTTGATCGGTTGGGCCATATCAAACTCACAGATTTTGGACTATGCAAGGAACAGATGCACGACGGAAAACTGACCACTACTTTCTGTGGAACCGTGGAGTACATGGCCCCAGAAATATTAATGCGTCTCGGACACGGAAAAGTGGTTGACTGGTGGTCACTTGGAGCTTTAATGTATGACATGCTGACTGGTTCTGTGAGTTTTTTGCTATTATGATCCATGGTCAATTCGTTTTCACTTTTACAATGAACGTTTTTAATTAGCCGCCTTACACTGCTGAAAACAGAAAGAAGACGATTGATAAAATCCTAAAAGGAAAACTGATCTTACCAATGTATCTTACTCCTGACGCCCGTGACCTTCTCAGAAAATTATTGAAGGTACTTCCTCCGTTCATTCGTCTTTGCTTACTTATCAGGATCATTAAAGCTAATGATTGTACCATTTCTTATTCAGCGTCAACCCAACCTAAGGTTGGGATATGGAATACTGGATGGTGCTCCAATCAGGGCACATCAATTCTTTAAAGGTGTCAACTGGGAGCTGGTTGCCACGGTTTGTTGTTGAATTTATTACAATGAACTTAAGAATTTAGAATATTCCTTTTTTACAGCGCCAAGCCATGCCTCCCTACATACCAAAATTGGTAAGTCCCTTGTTATCTTTAAAGCTATCGTTGACCCCTACTGCCATGCTGACTGTGCTTTGAACTTATTTGCAGGCGGGCGAGGATGATTACTCGTTGTTCGACACAAAATTCACACGACAGCCAGCCGTGGATTCACCGGATGACTCTGTTCTTAGTGAAAGTGCCAACCTGATTTTTCAGGTAGGTGATCATCAGTAATAACCATTTCTTGAACACTTAAAGCAATAGACATTTTGTAATTTTGCAGGGATTCACCTATGTGGCACCCTCGGTTTTGGAAGATTTGTTCAAGCCCCGCGTTGTGAAAGCAAGATCTCCTCGCAAGCATTCGGGAAATGGATTTAGAGCATCCACGAGTGCGTGTCAGCAGACACCCATTTCACCCCTACGGTCTGATGATATATTTGACTTTTCACCACCTGGACGGGGTGATCCGATGGATACCTCTACTCCTGCTGCCCAGTTGCTTTGATGATAAGTTTACTTAACTGTAAAATTGTTGGTATATCTAGGCATAATTCTTTTGACCAAATATACGTTTGATTCGGTTTCAGCACGGGTTAGAATCCGGTTGCTGTGTTGTTGTTACATACAGCAACCTCCGTTACAATGTTCACTTTGGATACGTACTTAGGAACTTTAGGTTGTAGCCGTAGAGTAACCGTAGTTAGGGACACAGAAATATGCAACTTGTTATTTTTGAAACAAAACTCAATATCTTGCATAGGCTTATTGTGACTCATTTAATTTAGCAATAATTTCGTTTCTTTCAGTAATCACGATGTCACATTTTTTCAATACCAACTCTGTGGAATCCTGTTGCCCAAATAATGTATATGGCGATGGGCATATGTAAATATTCTTTTTGTTATCTACATCTTCTTTTGTTTCTCTTTCTTATTGTCCTGTCCTGATCATTGGATTTTTTAAAGAAGGCACTTGACCAAGACCAGAGAGTAGGTATTGTACTTATAAAATTGCTGGCACAAAAGTGGTAGGCTTATACGTTTAAAAGACTAATCTTACTGAGATAAGGATTTAGGTTTTATTTTCTTTTGTTAAACGGTCTTCTTTGCCTTTGAAATTACTGACTCGTCTCATAACTTTTTATCACTGGATGAACAAAGCGATGATGATGGTGGTGAACCTCAACAGAGCAATATTGAACTTACTGGCGTGCATTTCAAAATGACAAACGGTTGTACCAAAGTCCTATCTCAATTATGGTAATTACAAATATTATCAGCATTTAGTTCCCAATTGTGTTCATTGTCAATGGTTAGTCATTTTGTATCTACTTTCAATTGAAGGTGTTTGGAATGGAAAGGCTTCCTACCTAACCTAACACTGCGAATGTGAAAAAGGTTGTACCGATAATTTATTGTGTCAAAAATGATGAATATTTGTCAACTCCAGAGAACCAAGACGCAATTTATACTTTGTAAGACTATATTGAATATTGCGTTCAACGAAAAAGAAAATAATCCATACGTTCTGCTCACAGAGTGCGTCGTTGTCTTGTATGTAATTCAGTTGCTGTCACTGTAGACTATTTGTGTTTAACTTAAAGAATAATTTAGGATAAAGTAAAAAAAGACAGATCGGGATGGAAATGGAAGCCGCACTTATCAAGGATGAACAAAGGGAGGATGCATAGAACAGTTTATTTCGGTTCAGTTGTTTATTGATATGTTTATTAAAAAATGAAAGTAATTTGTAACGGAGTCTTCGCAAAATGTAATAACGACATTGACAGAATAACCAGGATTAAAAAATTAAGCATAGCTCTTTATGAATATGATAAACTTGTCTTTGTTTCCATGCTCCATTTATTTTAAAATTACACGGACGGAATTTTTAAGCTCGTCCTTGTCAATCTATTGCGCAATAGTGTAACAGTAAGAATGCAGGCCGAACGCGTCATTCGACTTGTCTAATGAAGTGGATTTTTATGATGTAGAATTATCTTGTTCTTCAACTTTTGGACGTCGGTTCCCGACTGGGTTTGAAAGTTGTGGTTTTCTCTACCATGTTTTGGACGGTGAGATTCTCTTTCCTTTTCCCTTTCGGTGAAGGGGCGACTAGTGGTTGAATGTCGTGGTGCATGAGTTGCTGAACCATGGCTTCGCGGCTGCTCCAGATTGCTTTGTTGCTGAGTATGTCTTCTGGAGTTAAACTGGGAAGGACCATCCAATGCATGAACTGCCACTTCCGAAGTATGAAAAACTTCTGCATTTCGTCGCTGATGCCTACTGCGTTTGTGTGTTGAAAGAGGTGCCCTGGATGATCCGAACGGAGTAGAATTTCTTTCACTTGAATGCTTACTACGGTCTCTTTCTCTTGGATTCCTAACATTGTCCAAGTCCAACCCCAGCATTTGGATCACTTGGTTCACTTCATAGTCTGCAAATAAATAACATCATTGTCAAAGATCCTCGTACAACAGAGATGTGGGTTATTTGTATTACCAGCTCCGTTTAGAAGGTAGCCATGTCGTATTAAAAGTTCGGTAAGCGATAATTGAAAGTCTTGTAATTTTCTCTTTGTCTTTGAAAGTTCATGTTCTAAAAACATGATGTGAGTTTGCAAGCCGGCTTCTGGGTCTTGGGTGCACTGTTTTATCAGGAAAGATATTCTCTGTGAGAAACAATGCAACAGACCATTTATTTTAGTCAACACCAGTTTAAAGTTCAACAGCGTCATAAGAACTCACGGTTTCATGCTCTTTATCCTTCTCCTTGGAAACCTGAGAATCCATATGAATTTTTCTTCGCATTCGTTTTTTCTCTTCCTGTACATTACAGGATTCTTCCATTACATGAGTTAGAAAGCATGTCCTGTCTAGAATGAGGCCATAATGTTTTACATACCTTCAGTTTATCAACATCCCTCTCCAACTGCTTCGTACAAAATCTTAATTCCACAACTTTTGAGAACGATTTACAAAACAGGCGCTGCAGGTCATAAACTGAAAGACTAGCTAACCGAGTTATCAATTGAGCCCTCTCCTATAAAATTGAAACAAGTAAATCAGAAAAGACACTGGAGAAATGGTCGTTTCAGTTGGTATAGCAGCATACCTGACCAGGAGCTAAACTATTCGAAAGGACAACTTCTCGTCCACAAATAAGTTCGTTTTTAAACTCTACAGCAGTATCAATGGCTTCAATGGCTTCCTCCAACTCGTACAAATTGCGCTCATCCGACTCTGATTTTGTGGATCCACATCCCTATTTTATACAAACAAAACTTACAGTCGAGGACCCATTCTACTCTTGTACCTATACCTTATATTTTCCTGCCAAACTCGCCATTTCCACATGCAAGGGTTCTCGGGCCTTCCGTAATTTTTCCACTTCACTCCTAGCAACGTCTATCCCTTCACGGACAACCGAAAGAACGACGGAAGTGACCGTATCATCTGTCTGAGTATGGGTTGAATTCAATTCAACAGGAACACAATCTTCAGCAGCACTTCGCCCTCCCTCACTATGGACAGACCCCATCTTCCCCTTGTCTTCTGAAACATTTTGTGACCCTAGCTCCAGTTTAGCGAAGGACGAAGAGCACTGCTCTTCTTCCGTTTGTGCAAAAGCATCACAATGTTTCTTGGGTAGCAAGGCCCCACTATCAAAGTACCTCTCCGTGTCCCTCACTTTGACATCGAGGACGTTCCGAAAGGCAATGTAGAGATGGTCAAAGAGTGCCTCTGACTCAGGGGCGTCCTCCTCATCTTCGTCAAGAAAGTCCAAGTCCTCCTCCTCTGACTCGTCCTCCTCCTCCTCCTCCTCCTCAGTCGTCAAGGAGACGGAAGGCGTATGCCCCGACGGTGACGCAGCCACATGACCCTCCTCCTCCTCCTCGTCCAGTAGTGGGTCATCCTCATCAATAATCCCAGCACTCCTCTCGTCACCGTTGTATGGTTGAAAGACCTGAGGAATAAGGGACACAGTTTTAACGGCACCAAGGACGAGAGTCGACTTACCAAATGCAGAGGCCTGAACATGGCAGCAGTAGTAGTGTCTCCTCCTCCTCCGGGACCTTGGCCACTCATCATAACTTCCTCAGAAGGTGACGACGTCCCCATGATAACAATGATTCCTACCAAACCATCCAATAACAACGACGATGAGGAGTTTAAAATTTAAAAAATCAATTCAAAACAAAAGCAAAAAAATGAATGAAAGTCCAAATGAAATATGTGCTATTGTTTTTTTTGTATTTGGTCGGCTCTCTCAATCGTGTCCCAAATAACCCAGACACAACAATTCACAATTCAACCCTTTCACATTCTTCCTTTCCTTCCTCGTCCCACACACACGCACAAACACCAACATTTTTTGAGGAGTGATGTTGTTGACTCAACAGTTTTTTAAGTTTTGGTGTTGAAAATAAATAAAATATCCATTCATTTTTGTAAATTGACGACAAAGACCCCCCACTTGTTTGATTTTTTGATTTTGAAACACGAAAAGGAAGGAGGCACAGCTGCTGCTGCCATTGCCATCGAATGTTGTTAACTTGTCGGATGTGTCGTCGTCAGCAATCTGGAGTCAAGGGTGGAGGTGGGAGGAGGAAAAATAAGTGTTGTTAAAAGGAGACCCACAAGACGAAGGCAAGTCGGATTTATTGGTTGTAAAACCAATATTATTCTTCTATTGTCCTTAAATTAAATTCTGTCGATATTTTATTACAGAGGTTGGAAGAAATTATGATTGACTGTGAAATTTGAGCAAGGTCCAACAACAGTTGTTGAAGGGACGGTTTGGTTTGCCATCTCATCTTCCATCGCAGCATCGTCACAGGAAAAGGAAGATGGTCCAGGATTCGTGAGGTTTTTACACACGTACGTACGTTTATACTTGGATGAAATTGGGAATTGTAATTATTGCAAGTGAATAAGATAAGACGCAGGGGCTGACACTTGTATGTTTCCTGTAGCTTTCAAGATGGACGAGTATTCTGAATTTCAAATGGCAGTTGCACCCCCACCCATGTCATCCTCAAACACCATGGAGGTCAACAAAAGACAAGACTTCTGGAGGTTTGACTCCAAAAATGTGCATGGGGCAGGGTTGGGATCCCCATCGTCTGGTTTTATTGGGAATTCTCCTGTACTGAGAGCACCGCCGTCGAGTTTTCAGAAGGCATCACCAATTGTAGGACCTTCTCCAGGAAGTTTGTTGCCATTATCTGGATCGGTGTCCACCACCGAAGAGCAAACCCCTGCAGGAGTTGGAAGTCGGTTGGCGAATTACAATTTAGGGATGAAGAAGCAACAGAACGATTTGGGTTTGAAGTCTCAGATGACGCCTCCTCCTCCTCAGCGACCTTTTCAAAGCAGCGGAAGCCTTCCATCACAAAGCACAAGCACAACGATCGTGAACCAATCCCTATTGATTGGCGAGGAAGATAAATATGCTGCATTGAGAGCTCTTGTTGAAGTGGATAATGAGATTCAGCCACCAGTGTACGACACCCGCACTACCTTTTCAACGCCGTCTGTCACTGTAATCAAAGATTCTAGGAACGAAAATAGTGCTAAATCAACGAATCTAAACCCTGGTGACGATGACTTTTCCGAGTTTGGCGACTTTCAAAGCTTTGCTAACCCTTCAAATAACAATTCCTTGATAGAACCTGAATCAAAACGTGATAACTATTTTTCCAATAATTCTACAAACAACAGCAATAGTAGCTGCTTTGAAGAATTCAATTGTGGTAACGGGGGATCAGCAACGTCTATTTCAAGTAACGGAAAGATAATGTCTTTATTGGACCTAGATGACTTTATCGTCCCTGCCCCTTCGCCTACTCTCAAGTCGAAAGACATGTCAAACAGCATTAGCAAAAATGAGAGTCAAACTGTTGAAGAGCTTAATGAAATATGGATAATGCCGATGACTACCACTCTGACCACGCTAACAAATGGGTCTGATACTTCTAGTATTCCTAGCAGTAGTGGTAATAGTGGTGACTTAAGGCCTTTCGCATCCTTTAATCAAAATGCCCCTCCTCGGAATCAGTTAATCAATCCTTCCGTTACTAATGGCACAATGGATTCTGTTTCCCTCAACAAATTTAGCAGAATTTATGAAAGTAGTAGCATCTTCCCTACATCACGTTCCCCTACAACTCGTCAAGACGACGTTAATATCACTGAGCCGCCTGTTTCCTCCTTTCTCTCAGCCGTTGAACAACCTGACCTTAACCTTTCCAACCTTGACTACTCCACCATTGGTTCTACGGGAGTTAAGCTAGAAAATGACATTTTGGAATACATTCCATTTGACAGCATCAACAAGTCGGACATCTCCCCAGAAACAAGGTCGATTGCAAGTTTAGATCTTGGAAATTGTTATTCAACTCCGGAAGTTGTTGATCAAAAGAACTCGTTCGTCCCTGACAATTGGAGCAATATTCCCCACCTATCTGAAGAAGTTTCAGAGTCCTTTGACTTATGTGAAATAAGAAAAGATGAAGAGCGGGTAGTTGACGCAGCGTTCTCTGATAGTACCTTTTTTGAGCCGGAGCCCGAACGTAAAACGCACCATGATGTAAGTTCTAGTTGCCCAAGTCTGGAGCAGATGCACAATGGCGTTAGGTGTTTAACAAGTATCAAGAAGATGTTCAAGGACGCAATTACGCTGTTCTCTCAAGCTTCTAATAACGACGTTATTTCAGAAGTAACATGTTGTCAGAAGGGGAAAACTTATGTCAGTTGTAAGTATTGAAGTTTTAAATTACAACTTCTTTTTTCCATCATTCTATTCCATCTATTAAAAAAATTTGAACATTCTCATCCCAGGCTTGCTGGAAGTTTACAAAGTATTCTGTCGTCTTCAATTTTCTTGTCAAGAGCACGTTGCAAACGGGGGTAATATGGAAACTCTCTTTGATGAAATTCAGAATGTCTGGACAAGTCTAGTTACCTATCTCGGGGAAACGAACACTATGGTAATTTGATTAAATTCCTTACTTGTGTATCTTTCATCTCTGACATCTTTGTGTATCTCATTTTGCAGAACAAACTGACACTTGATGAACTGACAAAGCAAGACGATTGCCAGCGAAATTGTGGTCTCTGCCTAACTACTGTGGACACAACTAATTTGGGATCTTTTGTGGATAAAGACGGAGTGCTGTTCCATTTACAATGTGCTAATCTCTGGGTTAATAATGTAGAAACATGTTTGCCTTGTTCTATGCAAACAAGAATAGAAGATTTTAACAAGTCGAGTGGAAATCTATGACGACGATGAAACGTTTTAATTTAAGTATATCAAAACCGCTATTACAAAAACGCTATTTAGAGATAAGGAACTATAAAACATTCGCATGTCATCATCGCCCACTGTTGAACCTCTCGCAATAAATGAGGAACAATACAATACAAAGATGTTCTACCGAGTATGAATTGACGTTTGATCTTTGCAGTACCATTCATTCAGCCATGAAATTTGATTTGATTGATTAAGACAAATGGCGTCCTAAACCACAATGTTAATTCCCTGTTTAAACATTGCTTTGCCCACTCCTTTTGAGCAAGAAGAAAACCTCTGTTTGATCCTTTGTTTGTAGTCCAATGTCAAGTCAAGTGTCACTTACTTTGAGTGTGGTGGTGAGACATAGAGAAGGTTGGGGAAGGAGGGGGTAACAAGGGGCACCAGAAGAGACAAACGCGATGAGCAGGGAATTGAATTGGTAAAAAAACAGAGGGAGATGTAATCTGTTGAGCTGTATTAAAATAGAAGGCCATTAGTTTGTGCACGAAAGCTTTCTTCTTGTATCATGTAATTGGATGGAAAAGTGGAGTCTCTCTCTCTCTCTCCTTCTTCGTCTTCCTCTGCCTCTCGTCTTCTTCAGATCTCTTCTTGCGGAATGCTTCATTGCACACAAAAGTGTTATAGTTAAAAGCTTGTTTGCAAATGTTTTATGAAGATGTTCTCAAACCAAAAGGAAAGCAGAGACTATTGATCATGAGCTTCTAAATGAATCTACATCTCTCTCCTCCTTCCTCTTTGGCAACTCCTAAAAATATAAAAGGAAAATGAAGAAGTTTGAGAAACTACACTGAGACTAAAGCTCTCTCTTCTGCTCTGGGGTAGGGTGGTATCATTGGGCATAGACCAAGTCTAAAATACGTACCTTCTGGTGTGACGTGACCTGAAAACAACAGAACAGAACAGAGAGTGAGTGAAAGTGAGACAGCTTTGAGTTAGGCCAGGTATGGTATGAATGTGTACCTCTGGTTATGTCCACTCCTCACAACCCCATAGAACCCGAGACATGATACATACAATCACAATCCATTGCGTTGCTTCGATTTCATCCAGAGAAAAGAAGAAGAATCATTACTGCCATCACCCTTTCCTTCTTTCCTCTGCTTTCACTCACAATCACAACCAACCTTCCTCCCTTTGATCATCTATCCTCTGTGCCACACCGAGACTCGCCACTCCACTCCTCCATCCTTGTCCGTGAAGAAGAAGAAGGAAAGCGAAAGGAGGCTCTGTCTCACCTTGCCTCCTTGTCTCTCTCCCCTTTATAAAAACTCCTTGTCCTTATTTTGGGATCATCAGGACTCCTCCTGTGTCCACAGGATAATTCAACTCTCAGATTGTCTTTCCATAAAGTGTAATTCCTGCATTGCAGCAAAGAAACCAAGTGTCTCAGCGTGCCCCGGGTGTTTGATTTTGCAACATGATTACTCTCGTCCATTCTTCTTGGACTTGATTAAAAGTAGTGTTGTGACACATTTTCTTTCATGTGCGTTCTTTCAAAAAAATTAATCAAAAAAGTTGGGAAAGATCCCCTTCGTGTTTTCCAATCGTGCATGTGGTTGGTGAGTTAAGTTAGTGGTGGACAATCTCGGGATTAATTTCCTTTGACACTTCTATCCAAATCCATATAGACAGTTTTTTAAGGGCAGAAATAAGCTGCAATTCACGCAACGCGACAAAACGCTGATGCTGATTTACTCCGAAGACATGGCAAGAAAGAACTGGTACAGGTCAACAACGAGACTGAACCAAGGTGAGAGAGACTCTGCGACCACGATTTGTGTGGCTGCTTTCCCACTAATAATAATAAGGGAACATTTATAAACAACCAATTTTGTCATGGCATTAATTTTGAAGGGGTTAACGAGGCAGTAACAGTGGTACATTGCTTTGGTAAGTCAGACAGTGTCGCAAAGGACAGAAAAGTAAAAAATATTCATATCCAATCCTATTCTTGCATTGGACCTTTCTGATGAGCCCAAGCCACCGTACAGTTATTTCTGGATAGCTTTCACGCAAGGAAGAGACACATTTGAATTCTGACGTGTGGGCACAAGTAGACCACGTCCATTTTAAAATTTTAAAAAAGTTGTGCTAATTTTGAAGTGTTGAGGGCTTTTCTGGCGAGCCGCTGT
>JAQIWU010001802.1:0-14611 GCA_034696445.1 Isotomiella minor
AATATGCCCACCTGCATTCCGTAAGAACTTCGTTAACCAAAACAAAATACAACGCACGATTTGGTAACACCCTTACCTCACCCGAGGTAAGAGTTAGTTTGCAGACGAAGAAGTTCATCAGCTTCTCGGTAAGCCCTGTGGCATAATCTGTCGATCCCATTACAGTCAACTCATCCAACTTTTCCTCGGTTGTCGTCAACGACTTTATCGCATCCTTAATCCCAAAAAGGGTGACAAAAGCCTGCACCACCTGTTTATGATAGCCCGCCATGATTAAACCTTCTGCAACGTCGCGAAGCAGTACCCGATCTCTGTAGAGACAATCAGACATTTGTACTAACTTCCGCTGTGCGGTGGTAACAGAATTTATCACCTTTCTGCCGATTATGTGACAACGAACAATGGAATGTGAAGTTAAATCAAAAATATTTCAACTTGTATTTAAACCTTTTAAACGGGATTTTATTCCATGGTATTCTACGAGATAAACCTTTTTCAGTCATGGAGCAAGGTGAACCTTTTTTCATTGTAGCATGTAACGGTATTTTAAGCCTTTTATCCATTGTGTTGGATTTTTGTAGCCCTGTGCCCAAATTATCCCCATGTGATGCAAAATTAATCCTGGTATGATACTACTAACATTCGTAAATAATCTGATTGCTTGTACTTCAGTTTGCCTTTCTCTTTATGAATGCACTCTGTTACACAACTTGGCGCATTGGGCAAAGCTTCAGCAGCAATGCCACTGCCATTGGGAAAGTCACGGTTACTTGCAACGTCATCATCATGTTCGTCCCCGTTTCCGTTCCCATTGCCATTACCGTTCTCTCCTTCTGAAGAGGAGTCACTATTTTAACACCAGTACACGGCACATCCTTGGACGGGGCGGGGGGTCCGTCGTCATCGCCGAGACCAGCACACGGCGGCTGCTACGGCACAACTCTTCCCCGTGCTCGACCCCGTAGTGGATTGCTGGAAGGGTACAACCGTTACTGAAAAAACCGTCAGATAACCACTTGATCATGATAAGTTGAAGGAGCACAACAAATCACTCCCCAAGTTATGAGGGCTTACTGCCGAAGGTGTCTGCCGTCATCATCGCCAAAACCGTCAGAGAACCAAGAGAACCACTTGAGCACGCCGTCATCATCGCCGAATTGCACTGCAGCCGGTGCCACAGTTATTCCCCGTGCTTGATCTCGTGGTCGACTGCTGGAAGGTTCCAATCGCGAACTGAAACAGCTTTTCGTCTAAATGAAGTCAAATACTCATATGTGTGGCATTTACAACAAAGATGCTCACCTACTTCCAAAATCACTGTTTCAGTCACCTTCGGGAGTCGTAGTGAACTGTGAAGACTGGTGTCTTCAGTACTGCCATCGTCCCATTTCTTCAGGGGAAACGTGTCAGTCGTCAGTGGACCCCATTCTATTGCGTCTATCTTGTACGTTCTTCAGTTGTTCTTCGTAATAACTATGCTTCCTTTCCGTCAGGCTGCTGCTGGAGAACTCGTCTGCACTCCTTCGTCTGACTCTTTACCATCCTCGTGGGGTTGGATTGAGACAGATTTTTAAGAAGTGTCTCCAATATTCTCTTAATAAATAATGGCCATTTTGACAATGATGACAAAGAAAAATGCGATTTTGTCGTAATGCGACTCAAAATTTAAATTGGTTATTTATTGTCCATTCTACATTCCAATACCGGTTTTTTACATGCTTTTGGACCCCTTGCTTTACAGAATGCCTTTCACAAGGAGTTTAATGACTCCGTTGGCGCTTTCTCTAACGCATCCAAACTTAAGGTAGAGTTGAAGTCCCACCTTCGTCATGTACCAAGACATCTTATCTCTCACCGACATGAGCCCCCACAATCGCTCTGGTTTCACCCCCGCCAAGTCCAGCATGAAATACAGGAAAGTCCTCGAGGTCGGATACTGAAACCAGTCGGAGGCCTGCACCTGCCCCAGGGACCCTTCCACCATGTAAAGGTTCGTCTCATCCATGGTCCCTAGGCAAAAGAGGATGATGACTCTGATGAGCCCCATAAGGATTCCTGGGTCCCTTACTAAGCCCAGGTTGAACTCGTCGGAGACTCCAAGACCTGACGACGTGAGTGCGGAGTTGTGTAAAAGGGCTCCCAAATCCATGTCCCTTCGGCCCTTGCAAATGTCCAGGAATGAGATGAGGAGGAGGATTGATCCCACAATCGCCGCATCCATTTGAGAGTACCGGAGTGGGGGATCCCAGCTCATGATGGAGTGGAGGGACTCCAAATGTGCGTGTGGGAAAGGGGTAGCTTGGATGTCGCATTTCACGGCGGATAAAGTGTCTTTATACCACGACGGGAATGTCACCCCTGGGGGAGGGATTTGTGGGGGCGGAGCCGACCGGACCTGGGCCCTATGAATGTCACAAACACGATTGATTTCCGTGAAAAAGGAGGACGATGCATCCGAATGGTCCCCGAGGTTGTAGGCGAGGACAGCCTTGATGGTGGAGGACATACTCCGGAAGGATGAGGAGTTGTGGTAGTGGCGGACGAAGAGGGCAGACACGTTTTTAAAAGTCCGGCCAAAAGTGAGGGAGGCGACGATGCCGGGGACGAGGATGGCAAGATTGGAAGCTGATTCGGTCCTCCCGCGGGGGGCGAGGGAAGGGGAGAACCAGGTTGGAAGGAGGGGAGAGGAGGATGTTTTGGCGAGGGGTATTCCGTCCTGGAAGGGGGCTTTGGTGAGGAAGGAGTGAAGGAAGGAGAGACGCCTGGCTGGACCCCAGTCTTCAGCCCAGGGTTGAGAGTACCACCATTCACGGTCCTCAGGGGGGATGAGGTCGGCTAGATCCAAATCCTAAGATACACAATAAAAGTTCTCATATAGAATCTCATAAAGAATCCGTTGATCATTTCTTAACGGTACAGTGAATTCTAAGGCTACACAATTCTGATGAGGTTACTGCATTCTTTGAAATGTGTACATTAAGTTTTTATAGGGTACTCAATTTTGAATATGTTTGATACCAATTATTTGAAGAGTATACAGTTGTAAAGAGAATGGTAGTGAATTCTATGGAGGCTATACAATAGGTAAGAGGGTATTCCATTCCCATTCTGAAGAGGGTACTCAATTCTTAAGTTGGTACTCTATTTTTGAGGAGGTACACAATCTTAAAGACGGAACTGAATTCGTGGTAGGTTTGATCTGAATTCTTTGAGTGGCACACACACTCTGTGTCCATCCTTAAGTAGATTCTCGATGTTCAGGTGGGCCCTTAAGTTAGTACTCAATCCTCAAGAGGGTACTTGCTTTATTCTTCAGAATTGGGTACTTAATCCTTGCGTAGGCACACAACCCGTTTTAAGGAAACATGTTTTCGTAGGAGATACTCAAATTTGATGCTCGGAATTTGTCTGATGAGGTTGGATACACAGTTCTGAATAAGATAGAACTCGAGATTTTTTGGAGTTACACAATTGCTAATGGACAGTCCTCAACTCTTAAGTGGGTACTCAACTTTCTGTGGAATACGGTGGTTAAGAGGGTACACAATTCCAAGGGTACACTTCCCTATAATGGAGTGTCCACTTGCAACTTGGTTTTTCACCCAAACGGAAAACCTCAAAACAAAAGGACTGTGATGTATATAATGGGCATTGTACATACCGTAAGAAGCGGAGGACTGCTACTGCTGGAACTGGAATCATTTGTTGCAGTTGAATCACAGGACGCCATTTTGGAAAGACGAAACGAGGGACCCTTCCTTGCGAAGCACGAAACTGTTTTGAGCCTGGGAGAAGGAAAGCTACCGTTGTTTTTTATGTATGGAATAATTGGAAAATTGCCAATTGTACAGTGTTACAAATATATTTATTTAATATGCGAAGAGAATCCTCAACCTAACCTTAACACGGTAGGAATAGTGTCAAATAACCACAGAAACTCAGATTAGACTTTGCCAAAGCGTAACAGAATGGTTACAAAGTTTGATTAGGCAGTTTTTCCTCGTTTAATGAGTATTATTATTAAGTATAGTATTGGGAGACACTTGATTCATTTTATTCACCCCGAGTCGCCTCAGTGCATCTGCCTGCATATACTTAGGTTCCTTTAATTGATTGCACATTTGCATCTCCAAGAGTCGTGTGGTGATGGTATGGTTTTAGTTTGCTTTTGGATCCCAAACCTCTGAAGCATTATGAGCCTATTATTATTACTATGGTTCTCTGACCAAGATCCATGTTTGTGGAAGCGGAACATAAATGCCCTTTTGTATCTGATGTTCAAAAGCGATATGGTATGATTGATGATATATCATCATTTATTATGTAATTCTCTTGTATTACATATTAGGAAGAGCATCCATTGTGATGTTTCACATATTTTATTTTCTGCTACTTATGTGGTATTGGGATATACAATGAAGTTCATTATTCCAAATCATCATTGGGAATTGTTCGACATACGACTTCTGTAGTCTTTGTCGTAATGTTTATAGATTCTGAAGAGCACCTTTTCATTTAAGGACATTCAATACTTGGGATGGAAACTCTTTTTTTCCTGATGCATCATTACAGAAACTATAGATACCACCATAGAAGCCCAACACACTCCTTTCCCTTTCCTACAAATTATAAATTCTGAATCGTCAGTGAATGAGAGCAACGAGTGAAATAGCCATTATTTGCAAAAACCGCAAAGCGTCTGTAATTAAGAACTTTTTACTACAGCTTTGATCGTATCTACGCTAACAAAAACCCATATTTCATAGATGCATGCATGTAAAATGCACTTTATACTTGCATGTCCGTTTTTGTTTCCATTCTCATTTTTGACCCTAATGTAATGTTGAGTGCTTTAAGAGTTAATTGGACCTTTCAAAATTGCATTTCTGGTCTTCTTAAAAAATGCAGAGAGAGAGAGACGACTACAATTGCCGTTTTTACGACCAGAAGTAGTCACTTAGTTGCATGAGAATGCCAAGAGTTGAAATGATGGAAAGGATGAAAATATTACAAGTGAATTGCATGCTTCCAGGCATAAATGTGCCAGCCAGGCATAAACCGACTAATTTGTAGCTATAATAGCTTAATGGGTACTGCAAAGGCACGATAATTACGATGCCATGTCACATCAAAATGTAAACATTTAATTGCAGAAAAGATGAGTCGAAAAAATGCAGTGCACATCTTTCTTTTTATGGTCAATAAAATTAAAATGAAGAAAACTTTCCACCATGCAGATATTTGTTTCGAATGAGAAAAAACTGCCTTGAGCAGTACTACATTTTAACTAGAAAATTGAATTACCGATGACGGCTTCAAGGAGTCAATTACAAAGGTAATCAAATACAATTACTCCCCTTCACTCTTAAGTATAGCTGCACAGACCCATGACCCTGTGGGGGGTAAAGTGATATGGATATTCTTAATTGGCACTATTGCTACCGGTTTTGATTCGACTTTGTACGTAACTAATTTAATTAATTCAATTAATTCCATGCATTAAAAAAGAGATTTCATAAGTGCTAATGTATGCAAGGAATCTTCAAGATTGATCGACACCCTTCATTTTATGCGACATTAAGGATGAACTGGTTTCGAATCAATGATACAAAATGCTGCTGACTAACTTTAGCTACTCAGTATTTTACTTGTGCGTAGGACGATTGTATTGGCAGAAGAGTGCGTAAGTTTCACTGCTAATGACATTTCATTTTGTAAGACAATGACTACATTAATTATAAAAATACAAGCGATGAAGGAAACGATTTCTTGCTAAACGTCGTCCAAGTTTTACTGTAATTAATTGTTTGATTTTTATACAAACAGTTGAATTAAACTTCACAGGTTATCTAACTTCCTATCGTCGTCTAAATTAATCCTATATTGAATTTTTTTGCGTTTTCATCCATATTTTCCCACAATTTCTTAGATAACGCCGTAAATTGTATGTAAACTGTCAAACACGACTTTTGCATGTTTGAGTCTACATGCTTTGATAATTTGATAAATTTTGCAGACAAATTTGGAGGGTTTATGAAAATCAAAAAATACCCACTTCCGCATATTAGATAGATGTATGCATACTTATGTCTAACTAGATTACTTTGGCATTTACGTCCTAATCATCGTCGTCCTGCGGCTTACATAAACCAATTTGTGCCTCAAATTATTATTTTGTGGGTGAAGTGAAGAATTTTTGACCGCATAAAGTATCATATTTTTATGCAAAAAGGTTCATGTCAAGTTGGGATGTGATGAAGTAATTTGTCGTAGTAGAAACCCTGAACGGAGGAGCTACACATACACAATCTTATTTAGGTCCGATGGATGACTGATGAAATTGTTACTGTTATTATGCTCTGATAGAGTAGTATAATGAGATGACCCTTTACATGACATCTGTCGTCATGGGAAACACCAATCCCATTTCATACGTATGATATCTAAGTATTTTTCAATTACACCCTTTCCTGTCGTGCGGTTTTGTCTTAATTTTACAAATTACAAACAACAAAGTGTTTTGTTTGTTGGTAAAACAAACATAACAAAACAAAACCCAAACTACTTCCTGCAAAAATGTCTCGGCCCCCTTTTGAAATCACTTAATTTCTGTACAATTAGACAATTCGTCGTCATTTTTATTATTTTTTTGGGTTTTGTATACCATTATAGGTCATAGTCATAACAAAGTATCCGTGATGTACAAAAAAGCGGAGTACATTTTTTTATTTTTTGGGGTAGGAACAAAAGTTATGATTCCGACAATTTATATGACATCAATTAAAAGTGCGGACATCCCCACAATGACTAATTGCTCTGACCCCATATAATATTACAGAGATATTACATGATGTTATGTTTTCGTGGAAAAAAGGTGCTAGATCAAAGATTTTTTAACATTTTTTGTAACAAAAAGAAAGTTAGCAGACAGACGCGATAATCTAGATGATTGAGCAATATGTGTGGACCATAAAGTAACAAAGGGACAACTCAAGTTCACATTCTAGAGTGGAGGTGCTACATGTTACGGCGTGTAATTCATCGTGTTGATTAGGGCATCGACATGACACTTGATGGGTTTTCATTAACATTATTACCTCAGTAATGTATAGTGGCTGTTATGAGAATTTATAGGAATTGTGTACCCAGGCGTCCGTCCAAACGCTACTTTGACGTTAAAGGTGCTATCCTGTTCACGTATCATTAGCAAAGAGTGCAACTTTGACTTTTGACGCACTCTCTTATCTCAGACAGTTCCCATTTGTACCTTCATCAAAACGCCGTACACTAATAAAGTGGTTTTGCAAAGAAGTTGAATGACTACTCACTTCACCCCTTCCCCTTCTTAGGAATACAAACTTTGAAAGTGGAAGTACCACAAGAAAAGTACAATTGCATTGCAACCACTTCACTCTGAACAATAATAATAATAATAATAATGCAATCAAAGGAGCAAATGATAGAATAGACGACGATCCATATCCGCTTGTTTCACTTTCATTTTTACTATATTTTCACTCGAAGAAAAAAAAACTTGGATTATGAGTGGGTATACAATAAATTTTACTACGAATGACTCGGCAAAGGTGATTAAAGTTTGTCTTTGTCCTCTGCCGTAATCTTTTATGTAAGCGAGCAATTTAGTTAAGCTAGATAGCAATTAAGAACTCTGTCTAATCCCGTTGGTTACCGGGGTTAAGGGAGATTCTAGAGGGTACACATTTCTTGGCAGAATGCACAGGTCTATAAGGGTGTATCGCTTTGAAGGTTCACATTTCTAAGAAGGGTGCACAATCTAACGGGTGCATAATTCATAGGACGGTAGAATATTCTGAAGGTACACAGTCCAAAGGGTACATATTTCTAAGAAGGGTACACAACGAATTAAGTTGGCTCATTACACAAATCAAATCAATACATTTGAGATTGTCAGTTTTATAGGGTAATTGTTGTTACATCATCAGTCTGTCAATCCATACATCAAAACAATATCGTCGTGTCGTCGTTATCCCAGTCGTCGTCGGACAGATCAATTACACAAGTGTCACATTACATAATACGTTTTTGTGCGTGCGTCAATTCTGATTTGATATGCTGTGATTTGAGCTTTGAAATCATCCTGAAATCTAGGCTTCTTCGTTAAAAATCAATAAATAAATAAATTGGACAAGTTTTTGTCCCTAAATTAAAGAGTAGTGAGGAGATCATATCCTGTCATTAGCGAGTACTCAAATCAAATGAAAGTTAGTCAAAAGGAGTCATTTTCAATCGTAATGATACAGTTATTATACCTGAACTCCCTTTGTTGTTGTTAGAAAGAAGTTGCAACCACGCCAATTAATAGAAACGTGTAGAAACGTCATATATCATATCTCATCTCATCCCCTGCATCTTCGTCCTTCCCTCTACTTATTGTGTCATAACGTCTCTTAGGGTTTGGTGTGTCGTGTCACCGTAGAACGGTAGCCAAAGTTTACGTTTTGTTTTGGTACTCATACATCTCTCTTAGCGTTAGCCCAATTTGTTGACATACATATTTAATCCAAGAAGAGTAAAAGCTTTGAGTTATGTAAAGTTACACGTCAGTCAATCAAGAATTATTCCGCGGTGTGCGTCTTGTCTTCATGAGACGCTTGAGGAAGAACTTGCAGTGATTTATAATATTTCAAGTGGAAACAGAACCGAATCTACTGATAATTCTCAAATGTGGATGTGTGTTTACGTGTGAAGTTTTAAGTTAAGAAAGTTTGTTGTAGCATGGATTTTTGCGAAAGGTTCTCCAGTGAATCTGACCCTGTATTAATTTGTTGAGAAGACAGAGGAACCCTTCCTCCCTTGTAAGCTGCTTACAATGTATTCCCAGGGAAGGATTGTTTCTACCATGAATTGGCTCTCAATTTCGATTTTAATAATACTAGGAGCAAGTGCCGTTTTGGGTATTAAAGGTATGTAGAATTTTACGTAGATGGATATTTATTTATGCGGAAACCTAATGCGTTAGAATCTAATGTAAAATAGTTTACAACATAACCCATTTTTTTCTGTGATTATCTCTACAAAGCTGAAGCATGAAAAATTCCAATTTTTGAAAATTGACTTCACAGACCGACATGTAGATTGTGCACCATGTGCCGACATAAAAGATATCTACAACTTTTATCTCGGCACACGGTGTATTTTATCTTCATTGAAAAATCGATTTTAAATATTTTTTGATTACTTTCAGCACCAGAGACTCAAACCGTCAGAGTCATGATCCGTAAGGAATTCATGCTCCAACCGGACGGTAGCTACAAGGAAGTCAGTGCAGTCCACAACCAAGTTACCACTCCCAATCCAGCATCAGGGGTAAACAACGACCATTTCATCGTCGACCCTTACATCCCATCCGGCAGTGCCCCTCGCTCCACAGCCGTCCACTCCTCCTATGCCCTGCCATCCTACACCTATACAAATCCACGACCTTCCCCCAAATTCTACACCTACAGCCCAGACATCGGTAGCTATTTCTCTGCATCCGACGTCCAGGATGTCATGCGACAACTAGAGTCACAACACCAACGGTCAGAAATGACGACTAGTGGGAGTCGTTTCAGGCCTGAATACGTGCCTTACTACCGACCACAGAAAAGTAGTAGGAATGCTGCAGCATTTGCTGCTGCGAGCTCTGCACAACCCGTCCAAGTCCAGTACCACCGCTATGAACCAAGCTACGAAGTCAAGAAGGCCATCTCCTCCCACTCTTTCATGATCAATGAAGATCCTAGAAAACCTAACAAAAAGAATGTACAGACTGCCGTCTTTGGAGCCAAGACAGCCGCAGCCAAGAAAACGCCTAAAAACATCCACGACATCATCACAAAAACCATGGGGCAAAATGAGACGCTCCGTTCTCCATCTGCTTCTGCTGCAGCTGCTGCGGATAATAGTCAGTACTACAGCCCAAGGGATGCTAATCCTGCCCATTTCAGTTACTCACATTTCGAGGAAGGCAATTCTCAAGGTCTTGGTGGCTATGACAACACTTTCTACGGACTCCCATCTGGGCCTTCGGGTGGGGGTTTCGGTGGAGGAGGAGCAGGATACAACGGCCCTCCAGCCACACCCTCTCCAGTAGTCCCTCACTACGGCCCTCCTCCTCCTTCTCCCGTTGTTGAAGCTGTCACACCAGCTGTTACATCAGCTGGTGGCGGATGGGGACATCATCAGGGAAATGGCGGCTTTGGGGGTGTGGTCAACTCCTTGTTTCACACCGTAAAAGACGTGTCACATTCCAAAGGAGAGCTTGGCTCTACCATTCTTCATCAAGGCGGTCACTTTGTTTCAGAAGCCGTGCATCAAAAAGCAGAGAAAGCCAAGATCATCGGGCACACCCTCTCTCAGGTACCTCAGCGCTTTTCCCAAGTCCTCAGGAGCAAAGCACACTTCGCCTCAGGGGCACTAGAGAGCGGTTCAAAGGCCCTATCTTCCGTCCTAGGCGTGAAGGCAGCCACGCTCAACCAAGCCTCCCATCTCATCGCGGCGAAAGGGAAAGCTGCCACGGCTGTCATCAAAGCCGGAGGAGGGACCACTGCCGACCTCATCCTGGCCAAGGGAAAGGGTCTGGCGAGTCTCATCACCACCGGTGGAAAGGCCACGACAGCGCTCCTAAATTTCAAGGGGAAGAATCTCGAATCTTTGGGCGAGGTTTTGGCCGGAGTGGCAAAAGCCAAAGGAGGAGGGCATCATGAGACTCATCATCATCACGGCTGGGGATCTCACCATCAGGGTGACATTATCGGAGGATATTCACACCAAGTGGACCAATACCAACCGTCCCCTTCTTCTTCAGTATATGAGGAGTTAGGGGACGCCCTTAAGAGCGTCATTCAGTCCCCATCTTCCTCCTACGGGGCCAACCCTTATGCAACTTCATCTTCGGACCCTAAGCTGTCTTCTGCTTTCAAGTCTCTCTACGACAATTTTAAGGCGACTGCAGCTAGGTTTACAGGAACGGGAGACAGTCAAGGGTCACCTTCAAGCTCCGTAGAGTCCTGGAAGAAGGCACCTGAAGATTCTGGAGCTGTCAAGTCCAAGTCATTTAGTCAGAATGCGAACGCGATTGGGGACAGTCTCACGAAGATGAGTAGCGTGTTTAACAGCGTTGCGAATGCGATTGACTGGCTGAGTCCAAATTCCAATACCAAGTCATAGTTCTTAAGTCTTTAGTTTTAGAAGAAGAAATATTTACCGAATTTCTGATCTATCCGAGTCAAGGTTTTGCATTTAATTCAGTTTTTAACCGTTTATTGCTCGACTTACAGAGCGTCAACGAACATTTGGAAATGTAGACTAAGAATTAAAAATTTATATATCAATAAGAGTAGTAATGTTCCTATATTTTATTACGTGTTTGTACGGAGGTAGTTGAAGACTTAATTTCAGTTTGATTGTAGTAACACGAGGCTAAGACGGATATAAGGACTGATATAAAAACTTTTTTCCATCTTTCATTTTTTTGAAATTAAAAAATTGTAAAAAGAGTTCCATTAACGATATCAGTATGCCCCATAGAATCCTACATTTATGAATTGATAAGATTTTACCAGTAGTCATACAATTGTACCATTAAAATAAAGAGACTCATTCATAACTGATCGTCTCAATTAGATTTTACAGAACAATGCAACAGTGCACAAATTGAAGATTAACCTTTTCCCAAATTGCGATCGTAAAATAAAAATATTGATACATGCACTTACATTGCTGCACGCGATGCAACATCACACGCGATGAGAAACTTTAAACCATGAATCCAAAGGCATCATGCGTATTGTAATGCATCAAAGTGAATGCACATTTTATGAATTTTGGCAAATCTACGTTAATCGTCAAATCATAAGAAGTGAAATGAAGTCTGCACAAATTGTATTACAAACTTTTCCTTTTCTTTTTTTTCGAAGTTTCGTGACTCCTTGCTAATTGCAGTTGAACCCTTACATTCAAGCTCATTGGGAGTCTTCTTGGTTGTCAATTAATTATCGAGAAAACGGTATTTCATACAAGTTCAGCATTGATCTCTTTCTGGGTTCATTGGCTGCCAAGGTTTTGGGTAAACTAAATTAAACTGCTCCTAACTCTTTCTTTGGGTGTTTAATAAAAAGTAAAGTCATTATACGCTGCACTCATGCTGACTCTCAACATACAAATACTCCAGGAATAAATTGCTAGTGCAGGGAATAAGGCATCTTTATGGGCATGAATGAGGGGTAATCAAAGTTTCGGGTGAATACCTATGCACATAAGCGTCATTTCCCTGAATAAAGTCATTGCAAATTGATGGTAGCAATAATGATTATGTACAATAGGCATAATACGTACTTGTCATGTCGTTGGTTTAGTTAAGTACTTGATGCTTTTTATTGACTACCTTCCACTAAAATATTGACACCAATTCATCCATTCCAGACACCAAAGCGTCGGCTCCCTCATCTCCAATGCCAACGTCGTCAATGCACACAATGTCGTCGACGGTTGGTCCAACAACTGTTTCGTCATTCGAAGGTGGAAGGGACCGCCCCGTTGGTCCTCCTCCTCCCGTAGCGTCCTAAACCAATGCACCATAAATGTATGCAGAAAAATTATACGTCTATTTAAAATTATCTATGTTAATCATTCAATACCCCGCCCATTGGTTTTACTTCACCATCCGCAGGAGGAGGTGGAGGCACTCCTTCTCCCCCTGGCTTTGATCCCCCATCGATCATTGGATACGTGTACTTGTCAATTAAATACTTCTTGGCTGTGTCAACAACCACAGCTGCTGCAAACCCACCAACGGTGGGGAGGACGAAGCCGTATTTCGTCAAAAGATCATTGCCCGTTGTCTTTGGCTTATCTGCGGAGCTTTCCGTTGGTTTGGCTTCTTTTCCTTCTACAACCGTCAATTTGACAGGCGCAGACACGTTGGGACGGACAACGGTTTCTTTTTTCAAGGGTCCTTTCGTAGCCACAGCCTCAGGTGGGTTGTCTACAACAACTGGATTGGATGGAGTAGTCTCTTTTAGATTCCCTTTGTCAATTTCTTGGATCCGCTGGATCTCCTGAAGGAGCCTCTTCTGGGGTCCCAATTTACCTGGAAGGAGACCTGCCAAGTCTTCTGGGGTGAGGAGCTTGAAACAGTCGAAGTCAATCTCATTCTCTGCTTAAAATAGGAGATATTCAGTTTTATACGGCAAAAAGGTTGGCAAAGCGTTAGAAAATAGACCTTCAAAAATGGACACAAACTGCTCGCACTTCAAATGTGTGAGACACGCAAGAAGGACAGGGTCTCCCATTCCTGTACTTATTAAGTTAGATGTCTGGTCAAATACGCTTTTGTCTGTTGATGAGCAAGTGTCCTTTGATTTTAAGTTCAAGCATAAAAGAGCAGATGCATTGATAAACCCATCCATTCAAACCTTATCGGACTTTGGTGTGCCGACTTTTAACGGATACATACAGAGTGGGGTTGATGTTCTGATAACTCTCCCCATTCATCATGTTAAAAAACAAGATTATGATTCTGAAAAGGATGTAAAAAAGGAACCGTTGTCAATGACCTTCGTTCATTTACATTTGGTTTGAGAAGATAATGGGAAGCAATCATTGATTCACCTTTCGATAATTACGCAATAGACACAACGATTTTTTTAATCAGTGGGCGTACTTCTTCTTTATTGCGCATCTATTACAATTTTGCCTTTCTATAGTTCTGCTGATGAGTTTCATGGGTGTGCCGAGGGGCACCCACTGTGGCGAGACACCTGTTTGGGCGGAAGCAGTACTCCTGCGGAAAAGATGAAGTATAGCACTGTAATCCTAAGTTGCAGAATTGGTTTCTTTTCCTTGTATTCGACACTTTGAATAAAAGCCAACGATAAGAATCAAATCAATGCCACTTATCAGAGCTCCGTCACCTCAGAGTGTTCAGTAATCTTTCGTCAGCCAACTAATTCAGAGCTAAATATCTAACTCACCATGAACTTCCTCCTTTGTCTCTGTTTTGCGTCTAGCTTACCCTCATTTGTCTTCACCGAGCATGTACATTTCACATGTGCTGAAGGACAAGCTGAATTCGTGGAAAGAGGGGCAGTCCAATGTGGCTACTCTTGTCCGAAAATGCGTGATTGCAAATGCAATGCCGACACTCATTGTGCCCATTTCCCAGGTTTATGTATGGAGGGCAGATGTAAGTGCTCGGATCCTACCCAGCTTCCCAACCGAAAGACGGATAAATGTTTGAGAGCTCCTACGTTGGATGAACCATGCGAATACAACAACCAGTGCGGGAACGTATCTGGCCTTATTTGTAATAGCCGTTATCAAGAATGCTGCGAGAGTGGACATCAAGGGTGTGAGGAGATGGGTTGTGGTGATAATTGCCAGATGTGTAAATTCGGCTCTAAGTATGATAGTTTCGTAGGCGAGCATTACTGCTCGTGCGCCGAAAACGCGGCGGACGAACATTATTTTCGTTTGCCCAGCTGTCGCAAGCTTCCGGTGAAAATAAACGATGAATGTCTCCACAACGAGGAGTGTCGTTATTTTAATGAGCATGCCGTCTGCGTCAGTTCATCCGTGGATGAAGACG
>JAQIWU010001803.1:0-14608 GCA_034696445.1 Isotomiella minor
TGATTTGATGAATAAATTTGTGTCTTGTTTGTAGCAAGGCAGTCGAAGGAAAAAAATGCATTCACTGCATGCCAAAGTTCAAAAGTGTCAAAAGGTAGCCTTAACAGATTTGATTGAAGCATTGATTGTGGCAACCTATAGAACCGTTTGTCCCTGTTGCGTTTAGAACCATGCAGTCTAGAATCCTTCTATTTTATCATTATCACACTCGTCATAAGTTTTTAGTGCTGTTTGTCTTTCTGATGATCCCTTGGAGGACTTGGTCGTGGGAGGGATTCTTTGGACTGACGTCATACATCCAGGACATCAATTCAACAACGGAAAGTCCCATTCCAGTCCAACTGTTTTCAACAATCACGACTCCTTCCTCACTTAATTTTGACGAAGCCAGAAGAGCACTGTTCGAGTTACATAAACTTTACCCCTCACAAAGTGATTTCATCAAAAAAGAACTTCCCACTAGTGAAGAAAGTGGAGAACATGAAACTGAGTCTGAGTCTAGGGAAATTATTTATGCTGGAGGGGAAAGTGGAGCAGTACAAATAGACGGTCCAGAAAGACAATTGTCCAAATTTGAGACATTGTTTCCCCTGTGGAAAACAGTGCTTATCCTCCTGATGTATTTAACGACTGCAGCAGACGGCTTGATTTTCACATTCCTGCAAACGGTGCTCATGATACCCTTGTCTATCTTGTTTCCTTACGAAGTGGCTCTTACCCTTGTCAAATTAGCAATATTACTTCTCTACGGAACAGTTACGTTTCTAACTTTTTTCACTACTGCAGCGAGGACACTGACGGCAGCAATTGGATGAAGATACGAACAAGAATGAGGAAGAAAAAATGTTGATTTAGCTCCTATGCTTATTAAGTCCCAATTATTGTGTCATGTAATATTAGTCATTACCATGAACCTTAGCTTTTACAACAAAAATTGAATACATGTACACAATATTTATTAACCGAATGCCACAAACCGTTGTTCTCTCCTTTTTCTCAGAAAAGCAAGTGATCAAACAAGTTTTAGACCGATATTTTATAATTTAAATTGCTTCTAGTACAGCGATATGACGTGACTGTGAGTAAAAAACTATAGATTTACTTGATGTTACCCTGCTACTTCATTTGAGCTGAATTTTTTATTTTACCATAAAAAATCTAAGGAATGCTTTAGCGACGCAAAGTTTGAATATTTTAAATTGAAATTACTTCACCCAGTAGAATGTTCAACACCCACTCAAGAAAGACTTGGTGAATTAGAAGGTGAGTAAAGAAATTCTGTGCAATTCTGATTCTACATGATTGTTCTCATGTTCTAGAGATATGGACCTATTTTTCTCTGCCTTGGTAATGCTGGACAACCTGAACTTAAACGTCATGGAGAAGTCATTTGACAACGTGGCCACAACACCGGGTCCAAAAATTGCGAAAACATTCGCCTCGTCCATCCTTCCTCCAGTGAATTTCAACCTTGCTCGCAATGCATTAAATGGATTACAAAAACTTGCTGGGCATAATAATGAGGAAGAAAGCAACAGGACAATCCCAGCCCTATATTACTATTGTGACCCCACAGACGGCTACTGTCCTGAACCAGGGCCCATATCATCTTTCCCCTTGACCAAGTCATCATCGTCGTTGTCATCACACTCAAAACAAATTGGTCTCGTCGTGTGGCAAATGACACTTTTAATCCTACTCTTCACCTCAGTCGTCATCGCGAGCAGTCAATTAGTCCTTAGATTTATCGTCTACCTTCTCAGCGCTGCCCTCAACCCTGTCGAAGAGGTCATGCTGTTGGTGAGGGCTGTCATTCTAGGCCTCCTTACAACCAACATGGTCGTGGACATTTTACTCTTGATTTGGAGGATGTTGGCACTTGTCATTTTTGGAAGTTGATTTTGTACAATAAAATAAAAGTTGTCCTACAAATTTTTATATCATAGAATGGTGATCTGACGTTATAAAAATATATAAATTCAAGAGAGTGAAGCGCACGATATTTTTGCATGAAAATGAAGCGAAGCTGGAGAGACAAAGGTTTCAGCAGGAGTCCAGTCCAACCCAAAAATCTTGAAAGTGAAAGTGTTCAGCTGTGCCGGGGTATCGACCCAGTGAAAAGAAAACAAAAGAAAAAGTCGACTTGACCACAATTATAAAAGTAAGAAGGGACTCGTCATGGAGTTTTACAACTGTTCCATTTGCCACGCTTACTTCGAGGAGGGTTCTGATGCTTTGAAACATTTGAGGACGAAACATTCGTCAGTCAGTGTCAATTGTGCGTTAGACGTCACGACCTCCGGAGGTCTAAGCAACAAGAGACGGTTAGTTTATATTGCTTTAGGTTGGATTTGTTCAAATGGAGAATTATTTTACTTAATTTCAGAAGAGGTCGACCTGCGAAGAAGACCCCGGTGGTAAATCAGTTGATTGGCGTGAGAGTATTCAAAATCCCCTTCGTACTGTTACATGACGTCGTAAGGGACGAGTCTTCTGCAGATGGACCTAGCTCCGATTCGAGAGTAACGATGACAACCACGAACAAAACAACCGTTTCATCGGCGACGGAAGGAATAAAGTCCAGTAGTTCTGATCCTAAGGCAATTCAAAAACGAAAAAGAAAAGCAGGATTTGGTCATTGTAAGGAGGCAGAGGAGGATGAAGACACTACCTTGGAACTTGATGAAAACGAAGACCTGCCAACCTCATCGGATTGGACAACAGCGAGTGGTTCTGCACCAGCACCAATAAAGCCCAAAAGGAAACCAGGTCGTCCAAAGAAGGCAAAAGACGGCAGAATGGAAATCAAACTAGACTCTTTGAAAGCAAGTGAAATAGAAGCGTTAGTTAATGATCTCTTCACTCCAGCTTTAAAAAAGCCGACCGGAGCGCTATCCCTTGAGCCACAACGATCTGACGAGGTGACTGTCAAGACGCGAGGTGGTCGCACCGTACGAAGAAAAGTTACCGACTATGCAGATTCGGACGATGACGAGAAGGACAATAATTTTTACCAAGTTGGAACGAAGAAAAGAAAAAGGCGTCAGAACATGGATGCTGAATATGTGTAAGCCCAGTTATAAATAATTAATTAATACATAAAATATAATTCTTGTGTCGTTTCTAGGCCTTGTTCAAATAGAAATGAGCGGACGATCCATCCGAAAACTGAACCATTTATTAACCGAGCATCAAAACCATGTAGTCGTGTGAGTAACTTTTAATAATATGCCATACTATTTATTGATATTGAATTAACTACTAAATATCTGCGTTTAGTGCTACACCTGCGAACTAACGTTTGACTTCGTCCCCGACTACATTCTACATATGACAACGACGCATATGTCTCCAGAAGGAACTTATCAATGTCCGTTCTGTCCCATAATTTTTGAAAAGTTGAAGGGGTTTGGACGACATATGAGATGTCACTTATTGAGTTTCAAGGTGAGTGGTGAGACACATCTTCATTTACTGAATAATTCATAATTCTATTGGAGATTAAATTGGAATTAACTTTTAGTGCTACATCTGCAATCTAGCATTTAACAATGAACGGAACCACACTCAACATATGACAGAGATGCACATATCCTCCGACGGAAGTTACCTGTGTCCTACTTGTCCCAATGTTTTTGACAATTTGAACCGATTTGGACGTCATACGAGGCTCCACTTTCTCTATAAGAATAAAGGGCCCCGTCCTAGTCGAAAATCGGATTGCCATTTGTGTGGAAAAGTATTCAAATATCCATGCGAACTGAAGAACCATTTGGAAGTCCACGAAAGAAAGGAACAACAAGCAAGGGAAAGGAAGAACAATGAAGAAGGAACTTTTGAATTTCCGTGCCCCGTTTGTTCCAATCAATTCGAAACTGCATGGAAGTTGAAAAGGCACATTCTGACCCATGTTCAACCGCAGAATCGTAGGTTAACAATAATTCAACTTGTCCGACTTGAATTATTCAGTTATCACGTTAAGCATTTAATTTTTTTGAAATTATAGATCCTTATGAGTGCAAATATTCTGGCTGTACAAATAGACGCTTCGCAAGGGCAGATAAATTAAAGAAACATGTGGACAGAGTACACTTGGGACTTGCACTTGGAGCAAATGGAAAACGATTGATCTGTTCATATTGTGGAAAACGATTGAAGAGTTTTACATTTGTAAAACGTCACCATCAAAATTTTCACAAAGGTCAGCCTCTGAAGTTCTCTGAAGAAGCTGAACGCGTGGACAATGACGACAGCCCTCTGAAAATAATTTCTCCGAAAACATCAACTGCAGAAAGTGTTGATGTTCAAATGAAGAAAGAGAATAACAGTGACGAAGATGATATTTTTCGAGTAGAACTAGAAAGCGTTCATTGCGAAGACGAGGTGACAGATATAGCTGGCTTGGATGAAGAGCTGGAGGAAGGGGACGGAAAAATAATTGTAAATGAAAAGGCTGTGCGTTCGGAAGCAATCTTCAATGACCCTGCTATTCAGGCGTTCATAAAGGCGTACCCACACTTGAAAGCTGACTTCAGCCATGCTTATTATCCAACGCCGTATAGAAAAGCAGAAACAGCATTGAGCTGCAAGAAGTGCTCTTGGACCGGATCATATTTGTGGCTACTACAGGTTAGAATTGCTGTGCCCATTTCCATTTGACCTAATTTGTTTGAAATTGTGCTTCTCATGTTTAGAATCACATGAGAAAATGCCATAATGAAGTTCTTCCAGATGAGCGGGACGATGGAACGAATAAGAAAGAGGGCGATGAACACATAATGTGTAGTGCATGTGGTTTTGAAGCAAAGTCGTTGCCTGAATTAAACCTTCATACGGAGAAGGAGCACTCGGTGGTGAAGCTAAAACCCTTCCAGTGCACAACTTGCGGGATGCGTTTTGCTGTAGAAGAACAGAAAAATAATCATATTCAACGGGTCCATCTTACCGAAAAGCAGTATTCCTGTCCTCACTGCCCTATGAAATATTCTACTAACAATAATTACAAACGTCATTTAAAATTGAAGCATGATCCCAATCATGCTGAAGTTAAAGTGCAGTGCCAAGATTGCGGACGGGTGCTACTTTCGGAGAGGCGTTATCGGGAGCACGTAAAGAATATTCACGAGGGTGCAAAAAGAAGGAGCCAGTGTAAAATTTGCGGACAGGTTTTGGCCTCTATATACGTCTTAAGAAGGCACATAAAACTTCTTCATTCTCAACCGCCTCCACCAACCATCAAAAGTAGTACAGGGACAAGGGTATGTAGTACACCGGACCAATCCTTGGAACCTGATAATCGGACTGGTGAGACTAATAAACAAGTGAAGGTAGAAAAAGTGACTTCTGAAGAAGATGCTTCATAAATTAACGAGTGTGTTGACATCGCCAGACAAAATGCTCCTATGGAAGTACTCGGCATTTAATTGTTTCAACCTTTCCTCTCGGTTTATGAATCTTACAAAACGTTGTTAGGCTAAACGGAATATTAGGTAGGTGCCCTTTTCGTTATTTGACTTATGATTCCTCCTTCCATTGTTCTAACTTCTTTATTTGTGACCACTATGTTATATACCTTTAGGTGAGTAAATAACATTCAAATTATTCATTACGCTTGCTGCAGCCTTCCCAACCACGTCCACTTTCTTAACTTTCTTTGGAAGAAATTTTTTGGTTAATTCAGTCTATCCTGGTCACTTCAAGTGAATGTGACTTAATAACTCTGATGTAAGACTATGATAAGAGAAGAATCCATAGTGACAAGTATCATTTTAATTCAAGTGTAAATGTGTAAAAACAAAATGAGAAAATTACATTGCCTATTCTAATTCAACAGAAATATTTTTCCAGATCTCTTCCTTATGCAACAAGGTTTTGCTTTGACATGACGGTTGGCAGCCGATTTTGGGCACTTATGTCATCACCAGCACCATTTGCATCAGCTCAGAGGCACTACAAATGTAAGCATCATTTTTATCAAGTATTGCTGATGATCATCAGGATGACTTCATTAAGATCGACGACCTACTACTGTTTCTAAAGTTAGCAACCAATCAATCTGTCAATCAAACACAACATCAAACATCTTGTAAAAATTGATTGAACTGATAATCAATCTGAAGCCATTATGATAACTACAGTATGCCAGCATGAGGTATGACACAAGGAAAAATCTCACCGTAGTTTCCATACACCAAATCATTCCCGACTTCCGATAATAAAGTGTGCACTTTGCACTCCTGTTTGCAAGTTGTGACATTAGTTTTTATCTGATTTACACCCGTACCTATGGAACTTGTATACGTAGGGTGATTATGATGTTAGACACCTACACCACTTAATTTAGGAAAGACCGTGACCTTTTTGGGGCAAAAATCAACGTTATAATGCATCCAGTCCCTCTCGTGATTTTGGTCCTTTTGGCTTTGTTCTCTAATAGTCTTGCCTCCACCACGGTGGGATTCTTTGGAGGAAGGTACAAATTGGAATGGGAGGTTAGAGAACATTTGATTGTTTTCTCGGCTGCCATGGAGACTGAAGGGTGGGTGGGGATTGGTCTCAACTCTGTTTCATCCATGGACAAAGGTCAGTTTGTGCTTGGTGGAGTGAAACAATCTAGGCCCACTACCTTTCCTGTTACTGTCACTTCCTCTGTGAATCTCACTGTGCCCCACTCCCCAACTACCGAGTTATCGTCGTTGCCTACCCCTATTTCTGAAGGCACAACACAATACACCCCTGACCCCATAACCACTACATCTGGAACTACTACTCCTGATCCTCCTACTACAAATTCCGAACAGACCACGTCTCCTCCAACAAGTCCCTCCAGGGAAACAGAGCCATCCCCAACTACAGGTACCACACAGGAGACAACTACTGGAACCACGCAAGAAGCAACTACTGGCACCACACAGGAGCCAACTACTGGAACTACACAGGAGACAACTACTGGTACCACACAGGAGACAAGTACTGGAACCACGCAAGAAGCAACTACTGGCACCACGCAGGAGCCAACTACTGGAACTACACAGGAGACAACTACTGGTACCACACAGGAGACAAGTACTGGAACCACGCAGGAGACAACTGCTGGCACCACACAGGAGACAACTGCTGGCACCACACAGGAGACAAGTACTGGAACCACACAGGAGACAACTGCTGGCACCACACAGGAGACAAGTACTGGAACCACACAAGGGCCAACTGTTAGTACCACACAGGAGACAAGTACTGGTACCACACAGGGGCCAACTACTGGTTCCACGCAAGTAACAACAACTGGCACCACGCAGGAGACAACTACTGGCACCACACAGGAGCCAACTACTGGAACCACGCAAGAAACAACTACTGGAACCACACAAGGGCCAACTACTGGAACCACGCAAGAAACAACTACTGGAACCACACAAGGGCCAACTACTGGAACCACGCAAGAAGCAACTACTGGCACCACGCGGGAGCCAACTACCGGAACCACGCAAGAAGCAACTACTGGCACCACGCAGGAGCCAACTACTGGAACCACACAAGGGCCAACTATTAGCACTACACAGGGGCCAACTATTGGAACCACGCAGGAGACAACTGCTGGAACCACACAGGAGACATCTATTAGCACCACACAGGAGACAAGTACTGGAACCACACATGGGCCAACTACTGGTTCCACACAGGAAGCAACTACTGGTACCACCCAGGGGCCAACTGTTAGCACTACACAGCAAACATCTATTGGCACAACGCAGGGGCCAACAACTGGTACCACGCAAGAAGCAACTACAGGAACCACGCAGGAGACAACAGCAGAGACACCCTCGACAACTTCACCTCCAATAGAAGAGCCCGAGGAGCCCTCGACAACTTTACCTCCAACAGAAGAGCCCGAGGAGCCCTCGACAACGTCACCTCCAATAGAAGAGCCTGAGGAGCCCTCGACAACTTCACCTCCAATACAAGAGCCTGACGAGCCCTCTACAACTTTACCTCCAATAGATGAGCCTGAGGAGCCCACAACGATTGCGCCTACAACAGAGGAGCAAGATTTATCAACTGTGACAAGTGAATCGTCTACCACAGAAAGCAATCAAGAAACGACGACTAACGATATATCAACAACATCCGAAATTACGGAAAACCCTGGTACTGACCCGGTTTCTGAACCAGAAGATCCTGGTACTCCGGTTACTGAATCAGAAGCCACCAATCGCCCTGGTACTCCGGTTACTGAATCAGAAGCCACCAACCGCCCTGGTACTCCTGTTACTGAATCAGACGCCACTAGCCGCCCTGGTACTCCGGCTACTGAATCAGACGCCACCAACCGCCCTGGTACTCCGGCTACTGAACCAATAGAGCCCACGACTACAGTCGACCGTCTCAAACAAAAATTTCATGATCCCTTAAGCAGAAATTTTACTCCAAGGAAAAACTCATTTAGAAAAGCCATTGATATTGACGAGCAATACAGTGAGGTAAGATCAGGAGTTAATTTGCTTTCAAATTTTCTGCAAGCTTCCATAGTTCTATAATTAATCCTTTTCTACGTTGGGTTTCTTTCTTGCGTAGGCTAGAATTGGTCAAGGAATGAACCTAGGAGGAACTTTCAATTCTTCCTCATGGCATTTCTTTGAGTCAACCGAGAGCAACCAAAATGGAAAAATCATTACCACCGTTTCTTGGGCGAGGACGATTATACCGTGGTGGCCAAATGAGACCATCATCAACAGTGTATGTACTTAGCGTCATGAAAGTCGTAAATGATTTTAAGGCTTATTTTATTTTGTAGTTTGACCCCATCTACGTCTTTGCACTATTTGGAGAGGATGATGACACAAGCTCATTTTACTCCATGAATGTGGAGTCCCTACGAATTGACTTTCTACTAAGTCCGACCCCGAGCAAATGTGCAGCTTCCTTAAAATTGTCAGTTTTGTTACTATGCAGTATTGTGACTTCTATAGTCGTGTTTCGTTTTTAATTTCGCCTCAATGTAAAACAAACTAATGTATATTTTTATCTTTTTATGAGATTCCATACAAGAAGCAATGTCACAAGTACATGGACCCCATTTGCTATTTATATAACACATTAAATGTGGAATCGAATAAGAAATTGTCTTAGCCCAATTAATTGATGATGAAAGAAGAAAAAGATACGCTTGGCCAAGATGTAACAGATTGCGAATAAACTCTTGCTCGACCTAGCTCGACCATGTCCATAACATCAATTAATTTTACGTCTTTAATCGTGTCAAATCAATTACCACACTCACTCACACAAAAGCTCCAGTTGTACATCTTTTTGGGGCAATAGGTTCAATGTCAAACTCATCGTGATCCTGCGTAGATACACTGTCAGAACAAACAAATCCATTTGCAACTTTCGGTGCAGAAGGACGCGAATAGGGAAACCAGCTTCATTTATCCAGCCAAATTGAATATTGTTTCCTTCAATTTAAAAACTATCCATATTTCAGCAAATACCAGGTATAAACGCAGAGCTACTGTAACGAGGTCATTGATAACTATGTACTCACAATTTCAGCAGTAAAATGAAAATTTTGGCAATTGCCCTTTGTGTCCTGCTAAACTCGGTCTTGGGAGGAAATGGTCAGACACCAACCACAGAAAGGCCCTCAGCCTCCAGTTGCACATCCACCGACTGCCTTCTGAGAAACGGATATTGCTCTCTGACCCCATGTTCATCAAGGGGTAACGGAAGGTGCCCGAATGAATACTTTGTCCTCGAGTCGGATGAGTGGCCACGATGTGGATACTTGCAAAGCGTCTGTTGCATCCCTGGCAACCTACCAGACTGCTTCAATACACTTTGTGGGCACAATCCAGAATGTCCAGTCGGCTACCTTGTGCACAGGGCGAGGAAGGGTGGGTGTGGTTCAAGACAGCATCGGGTCGTGTGTTGTAAAATTTAGAGGAGTCTTATTATTGGAAAATAAACAAGCTTTTATTGCTTATCTACTTTTGGTTCAATAAGAAAGAAATTTTCTTCGGTCGGCCCAATATCCATAGTCGAATAATCCATCGGATTAGCCTCCAACTTCCTCACATTTGTCCAAGAAGCGTATAGTTGTTGTACTTCGTCATCACTCACTGCATGTGGGGCACCTTCATAGCTCGTCTTGGTCCTATCGTAGCTCACAGTCTCGAGTAAATAGCGGAATTGGCCATCTGTAGTCATATTACATTTTTGAGCAAACCTTACACATTTTAAAAACTATTGAACATACAATTTCCACTGGGACCCTTAAGCGCTCTTTGCATGACTTGAATGTACGCGTTCCAAGTGTCATATTCAACAGCAATGAGAGAGGCTCGATCCCAAACGTAATCGAATGGTTGAAACTGTTCTATTGGACAACTGAAGAAGTCCCCATGGAAGATTTGGAGTCTCCCGTTGCCCCCTTCGAAGCATGAATTCTGTTCATTCCACTGCAAACCTATAAGAAAATAAGAGGATGATTAAACGCTATGGCAATATGGACCGATTGATTCCTTCTTACCAAGTCTTTGTTCCTCATTCATTTCTTGTATGGGTTGACGAATTGCTTCCACTCCAAAGACTTGATACCCCAGACTAAGAAGGAAGGAAACGTCGACGGATTTCCCAGTCAAGGGGATAAACCACTTTTTGGCAGAGTTCCTCACAAATTCCTCGCTATCTGGAGAAAGAGGCATGGAGTCTGGGAGTGGTTGTCCGGTGATTAACTGGTAGTACTTTAGAAGCCGGGGTTCGACAGTGTCCATGTGCCAGCCGCTGGTTTTATTGCTCCATCGGTTTACCCAATATGGCAAATTGCTGTTAGTGGGCGGAGTCGTCATTCTGTTGACAAAGACAGGTTGGACAAAAATCTTCAGAATTTTGACAACGAACGACGACACACCGGAAAAACAGCTGGCAACGAAGACAAAAGACTTTGGAGGCAGTCTGAGACATTGAGTGTTAAATAGATTGTCATTCGTCCTTTTTCTGACTGAATTGTCTCCAATGTTATCTAATGCTATGAACCTATGTCTCTCATTGCCTCTTCCAGTAAAGAAATAATGGGCAACACAATCAACTTCCGTGGCAACACATCATGCGACCATCGAAATGCAGTTTGAGAGAACTCAACCATACGCATGTTCTTAGGGACATTAGCATGACGCTTCTTGAAGTTCTTGTTTTCCACATGTATCGATGTTAGTAGAATATTTGCAATACTGCATCTTTGAGTCATTAATTGTATTAGCTTGATGATGAAGCTATAACAAATACTCAACAATGAATTACAAGTGTAACAATGTTGTTCAAATACGAGTTCAAATATGGGTTCCCACGAGTATTCTTATCTTTAAGTAATTGTTGACTGCTGCGTTCAGTTTATTGCTTGGCTCACCCCGGTCTTGGCAAGCACACCTTTGGTCTCATCAGTTGACGAAGAAATGTTTGAGAAATTGTCTAAAGAAACGCCAATTATAGCCAATTCATTAAGTGAGAGCTAATTGATTTACCAGAAATAGTTAGGCAATGTGCCATCATTTGGTGAATTTGGTTAACAACAAGAATCATGCCGGAAGGTCAATCATATCTGTGGTTTATCCTGCTGGTGACAATATTGTGCAAAATTAATGCACAGGCTGCTGAGAACAGTTATTATTCGAACAGTGGAAACTATTACAACAATAATAATAATAACAATAACCAATATCCCTCAACTGCCGCAACATCAAACTCTTCTCCCAGCAACAATAAAGGCTACTTTTTGGCATCCAACTCAAACTTAGATGGGGCAAAACAACGCTTTCACCCTCTGGTAGCAAGTCCCTGGAATTATCCAACATCATGGAAGGTAAGGGCAACATAGTGGAAGATTTATAACACTTATATGCTTTCACCTCATTCAGGAGGTCAGCAACGGTTACTATAACACTAAACCTGGATCTGGATATGAAAACAGCAAGCGTTCGTACTCCGGTTCCACCAGTACTTGGACCTATGGTCCGACATATACGAGTACTTACTCTTATCGGCCTAAAGGCGTTAGAGGAGTTACCAAAAGGCCTCCAAGTGCCGTGAGGTATAGAGGATTCGAGGATGAAACAAAGATGAAGTCTCAAGGAACGAAGGAGCTAGAACAAAGTGGTACTGGATTGACGCAGGTGCTAAAAAAGCTTCCAATAGCATCACTCATCGGAGTTCCTATTATGGCAACATTTGCCCTTGCTGGATTAGAAACGTACGGTCATCATCTTATCCCATTGTGACCACAACTCATTTTCATTCAAACTTGCTACTACAGGTACATGGAATTCAGGAAGGCGAAAGCAATGGCCTATGCCCACCATGCCAACTCGGGTGAAAGCAGCGAAGAAGTTAAAAAGAAGAAGAAGAAGAAGAAGAAACCACCACCTAAAAAGAATGACTTGTCTGATAAGCAGCAAGACAAGAATAAGCCACATATAAGTGGCACAATAAAACCCTTAACACTTGGATCAATCAATAATGATGAGACTAAATCGGCACTTCCTCAAACCAGAAAGAAAAAGTCCAAAGAAATTACAAAAGATTTGAAAATAGCAAAAGAGTCTGTTGCCTTGGTGGCAGAAAGTTTCAACAAAGCATCTCAAGACTTGGAGTTTCTTAATGTTCTTTGGAACATTGACCAGCTTTCTAACCCAAAAAATGCGTCTAAAACAATTAAACCTTTTGCGACCCTGCTGAAATAAAACGAGTGATTATTTATTGATAAAAGGTAGAAAAATTAGCATAATGCACTTCATGTTTATAATAAAGTTTTTTCAAAAAGTGAAACTGAAATCTATAATGAATGAGTAGGACATAGGAACAATGCAGTTTCTCACATCGCCTCATATCCTTTTTCTAGTTATCTGCTGATCTAAGGAGTGCGAATGTCATGCATTTCTCGCAAGATTAGAATGTAGATAATGCATTTTCTCATGGCAGTTAGCATGTGAATAGGTATTGTTTAACAGGAAATTTTGCTTTTATAATTACTTATTTACCTTTTATTATCATTTGCCATCGAATGTGTAGGCGTCTCTAATATTCGGACTTACTTGAATATTGCAGGTCGATTTCTAATAATAATCTGAAAGCCATTGTTGCCATCAATCCTTTTCTCATTGTCATTGTCACTCGGTAACACCATCAATTAATAGAGTAAAAATGAACTCCTTCCGTTGCCTTGTTTCCTCGATGAGCGTTTTCACCATTAGCACAGCAACAATGCTTTTCTTTGCACTTTAGATTTTCTTTCAATTGGCTCCACATTTCATTTCACTTTGTGGCTGCAACTAAAAGGCAGGATGAAGCCTATTCATCTTCCTTTGTTAGTGGTCACAATCCTAAATTGTGTTCATGGCAACTTTCAGTTCAGTTCCTTTAATGATGACGGTCCAGGGGCCTCTCATTACCCCAACCCGTTTAATTTTCGACAAAGGAGGAGTGACTGGCATTGGTCTTCACCATCCTCCTCTTCAAGTCAAATATCTCCATCATCATCATCCAGTGTTGCTTATCTGCCAGAAAGAATCTACCCTGTCCCTGTGATAGCCACGATTTTGGCTCACAAACAAGATGCAGCCTTCCGAAAGAGGAGTAAAGGCTCTATCCGATTTGACGACGACGACAATGCTGAGAGTGAGAGCGAATGGAGTTCGGTCGAAGGAGTCAGTGACATTGACGACACTGACAACGTCATTGACCGTGGAGGAGGAAAAAGACGTAGGAAGAAGAAGTGTGAAAACATTTATCGTTTTGGGAAAAGGGTTTGGTGTAAAGTGATTCGAGAAAGGAATGCTCTTGCAAGCCTTCCACTTCCAGCCACAGCTACTCCACTCATGCTGTTATACTTTGGAGCATTGTTGCACAAGTAAGTTTTTCTTTAGTTCATAAATTCGTTACATTTCAATAATCAATTGTTAGGAACAGGATGGAAGAAAAACTTCCCCTCCTCCACTCCAAAATGAAAGATAAAAAGAGCGAGGAGGAAGAAGACGATGAAGAGGTCAAGGAAGAAAAAATGAAAATGGCCAGAGAATTGATGGGGATCCATTCTGACATTCTAAAACTCCTCTCTTACACAACGACCACGTTTTCTCACTCTTTGGAAGGTTTGGATAAGCTAAGACTGTCTCTGAGTGGTCAAGAAGATAAGGGGAATGCAGTGGAAGTGGGTCTGCCCAAGCCAACAAAGGATGTCGGTGGTGGTTATCAAGATCAGACCTTTCGTAACCATTTTGTAGAAAAGCACAAAGGGGTTATCAAAAATTTGGGAAATGCTGTACAAATCTGGAGAAGTAACGTTCAGCAGCGTCTAAGGGAATTGAATTGAACATTTTATTAGCATCAGTCTAAAAGTACAAAAGGGCATTGTGAAGCAAAATGCGAATTTCATTTGTCTCCCTGAAGTAAAATAAAAAGTTGCTATTGTGTATTTGTGTCATAAAATATCATAAAATTAATCACCTATGCACATTATGTATGCACCAATTGTAAGAATCATGATGTCATACACTCCCTGGATTCTTCTTTTGTTTCAAGCACGAACTTGACAAAGGTGCAAAATAAGAGCAACCAC
>JAQIWU010001804.1:0-14598 GCA_034696445.1 Isotomiella minor
AATTATTTCAGGTCCACGACCTGAAAAGGCTCGCAGTGGTCGCTCGGTGATGAGTATGGAGGATCAAATGGCCTGGAAGAACCAGGTGCATGATATAAATATGGATCAACAGCGCATTGACTTGGAGAAGCAAAGGGAGGACAGGCTCAAAGGAGAAGGCATGCATCGACAACAATACGAAATGAGGCAAATTGACGTGCAGTCGCAAATGATGACCATGATGGGTGCACTGTTGAAGCAAGTCTCCGAACAAAAAAAGGAATGACAAGATTGATTGTTGTCTACGTATTACAAATTCATTGATAGTAATAAACACATTATTAAATACACCATTTTTATTGTTCAAGCAAGATATTTTTCAAGGCTTGGTGGTGCGCATCCAGACATATCGGAAACTTGATTGCCACCTCTCATGCATGTCTGCATATTGAGGAGTACAGCAGCTACAAAGTACATTTCCTTTAATGGCTGCAGGAGCATTTTTTGATTTTTTGGAAAATCCAAAAAGGCGAACTGCTGCACAATTCTTCCAAATCCGTACTCCACGCTTACTCGAAGGGAGCTTAGGGTTGCGTTAAATTCTTTTTGATGAGCAGTTAGACGATGATGGTTCTTGTATCCAACTTTGACATGACGTTCATTGCAGTAACCACCATCGCCGTACACTGCGTACCACGTACCATCTTCATTAACCAGCACTTTCTCCATTTCTTCTCTTGCAGTAGTAAGATTTAAAATTGCTGCATCGTGTCGCCTCGCCTTAAACGCTCCATCCAGTCGTCCAATTAATCCATTCGGTAGGACTATACTTTGAAACTTCATTCCATGTTTCTTCTTATAGCCACTGTAGCTATCTTCTTGATTTCGTTTGGGGCGACAGGTTTGCCTGAACGTGCCATCGATAAAACCGATGATATTGGGATATGGACAACCCAGGACGGCAAGGTGCTATAAAAGGTCAAACTGTGTCTCAATTTTCTACATGCGTAATAAAGATGCAACACTTACGTCACAATACTCCTGCATTATGTCTTTTGTGAAGTAAGGCTGTTCCAATTTTGTTATTCGGTTGGCGAAATTCCGATATAGGTATCGAATCATCCAGTTGATAATTCTTGACAATGCAGATGGGTCACGATTAAATGTTGGTACCAAATCTACCAACCTGTTGGGGTAGCAAAGTCGTCGCAAAAGGATGCACAAGCCTTCAATGCCTACACAAAAAAGCCTATTGGTGATATAATAAATTTTTCACTATCATTTGACCTTTTCTCACCTCCGAACCGAACCGTTGGGTATGCATGACATTGTTCTGGAATTTTTAACGCCAAAAACAGGTCAATTATCTCCTCCCTTGTAAAGCGGAACCACAACATGCATTCGTCGTCGGTAAAGTTTGCCAACGTGAATTGTTGTGCTTCATAGTTGGGGACATAATTCTTCTTCTTCTTCATAGATTTGTAGGTTGCATAAAAAGTAATTGGAAGAATGTTCTTCATGCATAACTTCCAGACTGCCCTTACTAAATCAAGAGAAAAATTGTCAATGACCGAATCCTGCGAGTATTTTCTGAATTACCTGTTAGTTTATAAGGGTATGTCCGAGCCCTGGACCTCGACTGCTTCATTTGTAGCCAATTTAACACTGACTTCACCGATTTTATTGCAATTACAAATATTCAGCAGGAAATTGTTTAGACCAAGTGAGTAAAAAGATTCAACTTGGAATTTTCAAGTTGAAAGCTACTCCAGCCGTTTTTTTTAAGTTTTACGTTTTTGTTTTTAAGTTTATGCAACAAAACAAACTGTGCCGACGTAAAAGTTGAAATTGGTAACTTAAAACTTATAACAATGTTATAAGTTATATGTCAAGGTTTTGATGACTGCAGGAACTAACTGTCTAATAATGAAGTATGTATCCCTTCGTGTATTTAATATTACATGCTGTAAGTTATCTTTATGACAGTTCTATGACCCAGGCAATTAGAGTAGTTAATTTAATTTCATAGGGTGAGACAAAATGGAAAACAAATTAAAAGAGAGTCTCTCATTTGGAAGGTTAAATGTGTTTTAAACAAGCGAGCGGAAGTCGTAAGTCACAATAATTTTATTATATTTGTCATTAAGACTGCGTAGGAAAAGGTAAACGGAAACGCAAAACTCATCGTTTTCTTTTTTAAATGCCAAAGACGCAAATTGAATTGAAGGAGTGCATGCTTCCAAAAGCCATAATTTTATGGTAGTTTACAAAACAAGGACCAAAATTGAAAATATGATTTGTGCATTGTCGTCCGGTTAAAGAGGAGAGAATCTGCAGCATCAACTCTCCCACATTCTAGAAACACAAACTGTCCCATACCCTAAAGAACAAGAAGACGCACGTGTACACGGATACCTGCAAAATCGTTTGACATTTATCATCATGAAATGAAACCTGAACACTGAATGCAATGCAGTCTCTGTCCATAATGAATGGAAAGTGTTGCAGTGGAACGCGGGCAGGCTGTGAAAGAGTAATGACTATATTTTATGGAGAAAGTTAGAGCTTTATAGCCGGGTGCAGCTACGAGTACATACCATAATAATATGACGACACGACAGGAGGATATTGGTCGTCGAAATTATTATTATTATTATGGATTTGCCCTAATTCTGACGGAAGGAAACATTACTTAAAGAAAGAAATCCAGAGTACGGCACCTTGAGTTGAAAATAAATATTCATGTACAGGCATGCATGCACAAAAAAGTTCTTTCTGACGCATACGAAATGAGGTGAAGTGAACAAGGCCCCCACATTCACACAGTCAATGTAAACACTTACTTAAATAGTCGTAAAATATTTTACCACTTTTGGATTATATGAGTTTGCTAAAATAAGGAATAATGTGAATGCGCCGCAGCGGGTAGTAGGAAAGGAAGATAAAAAAGACTGCAAAAAATGTCTGTGTAAATGTCGCAAGTTTATTTACTCACTTTATATTTTCAAAGTTCGGGGTCAATTGATCTGCCTGCCTTGCATAACACACCAAGCGTCACTATGAAGGAAGAAATCTTGAGAATTCTGGACAATTTTACAAGACAAGGAAATTGCGGAAGTAAAAAGTGTGGAAAGTATCCCATCGTGCACCTTTCAACCACTCGCTTAAAAAGTGCCAGACATGTCAGGCAATGGGCTAACTATCTAGGTGAGTGATGCATCTCTGACTCTGACGCATTATTATTACTCGGTTCTTCTTTTTTTGTTGCTCGTAAAATTATGAAGTTTTCTTTCTTATGGTCACTATAAAGTCTGTGAGACCTTGGCACATTCTTATTTTATTGTCATGAATGAAACAAGGGAGAAAGAGATTAAAGAGATGAGCCGAAAGTCGATATATTCATGAGATTGCGAAGGTAGATTAGAATAAAAAATGAGTGTCTATTAACTTTATTTACATGAGCCAAACTCTCCAACTTACAAATTGTAAATACTTAATTTCAAGTGTTAATTTCCAAATTAAATTGTTCCTTTCTATCTGTCTGTGGGAAGATTTCAAGAAGACACTTTATGTATACTTTTCATTAATTTTACTACTTAACTTTTAAACTTCACAGTAAATTGGAACTCCCTTCAACTTCAAATCCAATCCAATCTGTCGGCTGTCTTTATCAAACATAATTTATGACCTAGTAAATAGGCAAAAAAGCTAAAAGCGGATTGGATTGCACTACATGACGACGACGATCCTTTCTTTTTGGTTTAATGATTAAGTAAATGGCATCTATCTAAGCTCGATTTACTCCGATGAAATGAAATTAAAGCACTCAAAATAGTAGCCAAAAAGGATGATGAGATTATGGGGGTATATCCAACGTAAATAGAAATAGATTAATTTTTTCCTGATCAAGAAATAATGAGTCAAGTATTTTCATTTTAATTTTTTTAGAAATCCAAGAGGTGTAGCCATTGATGATATTTCTGTGTACTCCAATATTTGAAATCAAGTCATTCATTTGTACCAATGTCAATCAAGTTCACACGACACATGAAAATGAGAGACACTTGTATTTATTTCTCCATTCCTCACATCAAATGGAGCGATGAGATGAGAATGATATGAGATGAGACGAAGCAAAATGATCGACATGACAATTCTATCTTTGACTTTGCACACAAGTATACCAACTAAACTAAGTATTTATTTAGCTTTGGTCATGATTATGTATGTATTTTTCTTCCGATCGTAAAAAAACCTCTTCTTGAAGGAAAGGTATAGATTCGAAGATGAACTCTTCTATGCACAAGACAACACAGGCTGTTTTGCATCTTCTTGCTTTACTTTCTAATGATTCACATCAAGAGAGTTGAATTAACATTCAGAAGTCATTAGGTGATCATTGGACCATGCATGGATAACTTAAATACTACTAATGCTTGTCGGACGAAAAGGAAGATGCAATTCTCAATAATTCCCCTGCACGTGCAACTTTTTTTCTTCGAACGATGATTAGTCTTTTGCGAACCTTTGACACTTTCTTTTAATGTTGAATGAATGCATCATGCATCGGGCTTCTAATAGCATTTTTGTCCATCAGTGAAAATGCAATGGTGAAATTCTTTGCATTGCATAAACAAACTGCATTCATTTTCTTTGCATGTAAAGTAAAGTGAGTCAACACAAAGAATTAATAGCAGCTATCTGCGATTTAATTAATGACTTAATTTAATCCTGGCAATCCTTTGGAATTCCGTCTCGTCTCTTGTTCTATTTGCTTATCGAATTTGTCGCATAAACAAAAAAGGGGAAAAGTTCAAAGTGATTTATTAAATGGCATTAATCACTTGTGACGTCGTTAAACATTTTATTTAGGTTGACTAGCCTAGGTTCCATACAATAAAGAAATTAGGTTTTTAAACACTTTACTTACCTTCGGAACCATACGTGCCTGAACATATCTTCGGGTTCTTCTCTTCAGTTCAAGAGGTGTTCTTAACTCAACCCGTTGCCATTATTTATTTTTCTGGAGTACGTTTTTGCACGTTCATTCGTTACTTATGCATGACATTACTTTGTCCATTTGGGGCGATAGGAGACAATTGGCCATTTCATCGCAAAACCCTGACCATTTACATTCCTTCGTCTTCTTTTATGCAACAGCATTTTTGCACCTTATTAGCAATGAGACAGCAGTGATTCATGGCGATGATAATAGTATAATGATGCTAATGAGACAAGTTGATTTTTCTTATCGAAGGACAGGTTTTTAGGAAAAAAATCACTTTAATTCATGATGTGGTGGTAATGATGTCAAAACACAACAGATTAATCGATTAGATAGATTGATGATTGATTACAAACAGACACACTAGAAACTGTTTATTTTGAAGACTTTCACAACAAACAAATATTTTTTTTTTGCAGAGCACCTATAATTGTGATGTAAAAGTCACGAGACTACTGAAAAGTTGAGACGTTTTCCTTCTTCTTTTTCTGAATCAAAGAAGGTTTGCATTGTTTGCTGCTACACGTTACATACAACTTACACTTGTTAAAAAGAAATGGAGACGAAGATCACATCACAGATTGGCCATATAGCTAACACCAAACCACTGGAACTTGTTTAGTTAGTTCATTTGATTGTGCTTTTTTATCCACGGACAAGTCAAGATCAAGATCATCATCAAATCTCTTTTCCAGATTCCCCCACAACCAACCAAACCTAAAGACTAACAGCATGCTCTTTTAGCTCGCTCTTCTTTCTCCTTAGCTAACGAGAGATTCAGGTTCAGATCCACCAACAAAGTGGGACTAAAATCACACGAGCATTGGAGTAAGTTGGATTGGAAAGGCCATGCCAGTTTAGTTTGCGCTAGAGTCACCTCCGGTGAAAACTGTGCGAGTCGTGAGTCGTGGTACTTATTTGATCGGATGAAGAATGAGCTTTTAACTTTTAAATGTTATGCTAGACTCCCATCCCCGAGAGTAGAGTGTGCGTAAAAACGATTGCGTTTGATTCAGTAAAAATATTATTCTGATGCATGGAATATTATACAAGATTGAATTATGAATTGAATTGTGCGTAATGTTAAAGTATGGTGCTGTGTTGTTGTAAAGAGCCTTATTCTTTCTTTGTCTCAGTCTCAGTGGAGAATGAAGAGGCCTGCGTAACTCCGACGACTTTAACCCTTTCTTTCTTCCATCCTCCATCGTATTAAAATTTGGTGTGCATTGCGTTATGTTTTACCTACATTTTTGTTCCAGTAATGCAAGACTCGTTGACTTTATGGTTTTTTACACGCTGCATGTTCTATTACGCTAATTTGTTTCACATTTTGCGATCATCATCGATCACATTGCCAATGAATGAATAGCTTATAATGGTGCCAAATGTTATCATCAACATTTGAAAAAGATGACATGAGTTATTATAAGAAAATGATCTCACTCAGGCATAAAAAAGCTAATTAAGACAACATGCCTATGGAAGAAAGGATTCTTATGGATGACCTCTAAGCTTTCATTATATTCATACTTGTTGACGAGATGCAGAGAAATGAAATAAATAAATTATACACTTGTCGCCGATCATCACATCAGGTCCATATCATCGTTTGCATATTCCATTCGACTTTGAGATACCTAAGTAAATACGACTGTGTAAATAATTATGTTGCAGAGCACATTTCGAGATGATTGAGGCTGTTGACAGCTTGGGCATAGGCCATGAATTTATTTGAATTGATTTAGCTGAAGGGGGGAATTGAATGAATTATATCTTTTTTTGGCATTGAAGAAACTTAGTTTCAAATGTACAACTTCTTCAATTTGTCACCCTTCTTCTGTCGATAAGAAACAAATGGCGTGAGGAAGCTCCTCTTAAGAATTGATAATGGCAGTGTAATGTGAATCTGAACTACAAGCTGCTACTTTGTAAAAGAATTAGGACAAAAGGAAAATGCCAGGAAAGGAAAGTGATGGCATAAATCAGAAAGTCTCGCGTGAAATATGTGAAATCCTCATAATAGGTGTCAATGCATGGAGAAAGGACTTTCTTCTCTTACCTAAGATTGATAGCCCTTTTTGCACACATTTGTCTTCTACATCCATTTTTAATAAATGGGACGTTAAGTTAGGCAATTTATTATTTTCAGTCCATTTTCGTGATTGAGCATAACTTATGTCACCACATGATAATTTAAATCGTTACTTCATTGTATTTTTCTCCAAGCCGGAACAGCTCGTTTGGACCTACCAACATGAAAAGAGAAAGTTGCAAACAGACTTTCACTTTCCTTCACTTACCTTAGCAGCTGCAGTGAACTGGGGAAACTGCCCATTTGCAATTCATCAATCCTGTGAGGGATGTGCCCTTTCAAAGACCGAATTTCCAGACACTTGATTGTCTGCGCTTCCTTTTTCACCCTGTGAGTAAGAGTCTCTTTCATGAGTCGAGGGAGGGTCAACTAAATATAAAACAATGTCACTATTATGCAATTATGATGACCTGTATTTATTCATACGGCTTTTTTGACGACATTTTCATCGTCCAAGCTTATTTTAGACTCGGCTATTTCAGTACAAGTGGAAGCATGCACTACACTGGCTTTGGATCTGATTTGAGGTGGAAGTGGTGGTGGGGGTTTCAATTTCGTCATCTGCAACTTTCCCACTCCCATCTCCAAAAGCCTCTCATCTTTTCCGTGGCCCAGTTCGAATGTTTTGATGCTATCTATCAGTCCCAGCATTTCCTTCCTAAAACAATTTGGATCAATAATGTCACCCCGACTGAGGCGTGGGTGGCGAAGGATGGGGCCAGCAGATTTGGACTTTTGTTCCTGAAATAAAATAATAAAATATAGAAAAGTATATAAGTTTCTCTTCTTCTTCGTCTTACTCTCCAAATGTTTGCTTTCACCCGAGCCTTCTGACATTGTTCTAGTCGCAGGTTCTTCAGCCGTTCCTTTCTCTGCCTTTCATAGTCTTCTTCCCTTCTTCTTCTCACCTCAAACATTTCATCAATCATGACTTTCTCCTGCTTCTTCTTTTCTCTCCAGACCTGCAGAGCAGTTTGACTGCTCCTTTTGAGTGACATGAGATCCTCGTACCATTTAATGTGGGTCATTATTTCAGTCGCCGATTTGCCTATGGATTTCCATAATGTACGATACGCATGTCACAATGATGCTTTTAAAAAAGTCGTACGTTTAAGCTTTGGACGCAAGTTTTCCAAGACCATATCTGGACAGCCGTTGCAGGACTCGTACATTTGAAGAAACATGGTGTGATCAGCATTGTCCCAAGTTCCCAACTTGCCCCCATTCGTTTGAAGGAATTCTAGCAGCTTTAGTCCACTTCCCTATGCGAAATGAGATGAATGAATGAAAGTCGTTATAAGTCGGGTAATAATGGTGAAAGTTTGTGACCTTTTCCTTTTATGGCTTCCGCTGTTACCTTATTGTTGGCATTCGTGTTTTGTGGTTTACGTAATCGTGCCTTGTCCTGGTCAATTTGCTCATTGAGTACCCGGTTGGCCTTTCCTTTATCAGCATTGTAAGATTCAGCAGACTCAGATGGCTCAGAGTCGGACTGGTCAGATTCAGAAGTTATTTCTGTCCAGTAGCGATGATTTTCCATTCTTCTACATAAAATGATTTGAGTGCGTGGGATGAAAGGTCAAGAAGGTTACCTTTCGTTTTGTAGTGAAACTTATTTAAGGCTGTTGTTCTTTTTTTGACTACGATCTAGATGATAAGGTAAAGGTGAAAGCCGACTACGATCCTGATCAGATCTATTAGATGAAGTCCAATGTTTCCTCTCCGCCAACAAAAAGTTTGCATCGTTATATATTCTTATCACAATTACCCAGCATTATGTACTTACTTACGTTCACTTTGCTTTATATTTTGGGTGGTAAATATCCTCCCACTTTTGGAAACGTTCTCCTTCTACCCAACAGACCATCTGTCCAAAACGCCGGTAGGGGAGAAAGTCGTCAGGCAACTTTCCCCATTCGTCTCAAGAGGAAGGGGTTGCTTTTCCAAAGTTTGATCGAATGAACAACTAAAAAGTGATAAGTAAAGAAAGTGTCAATGATTTTTCTCTTCACCCTCCTGCATGCATGCCATAGCTTTCTCCCCACCGCAGCTCTTCTTTTAGCTTATGCATTATGACATGCATGAACAAAGACACATTTTGCATTGCTTACAAACAATCAGTGACGCTTCATTGACTGAAAAGACAGGGTGGGGCAAGGTGAGACCAACAATGCGGAGGCTTTGCACACATATGTGAGTGAATCCTTTGGTTTGTCTTCAACAAAAGTCTTGTTCAACAAAGGAACGAAAGGAGGGAAGGAATTGAGGGAGTTCAAAAATGTTCTCATTTTTTTCGCATGGTGAATTGCAAAATAAAGGAATGTCTCTGTCCTCTCTGTGATTGAGTCTGTCAAGGCAGAAGGAGAGCAAAGCTAGCAGCAGGCAAACGACAAAGCCAAAGCGAGACAAAAGCAAGCTGGCAAGCAGAGGCAGAGAGAAGCCAAGCGAACGTGTGTCCATTGATCAATGTTTTCAAGAGGGACGTATTTTTAGTTCTAATTTTCAAGGAAGCAGGTGAGATTAGTTATGCTCGGTCAGTCAGTGGTTTGTACAAAAAGGGGGACCCTGCTGATTTAATTTTATATTTGCGTTGGAGCAGGTCAAATTGGAAAAAGATGGACCGATCAAATGTGAGAAGGAGAGGGGTCAAGGGGAGGAAGCCCCATTGCAGCAGCAGCGGTAGATCCTCGAGTGGAGGAAAGGTGGCAAATAAAGCCAGAGGTCAGCGGCAGAAAGGACAACCTAGTTCTTCTGGACAACAAAGTTCTTCTGCAGCTACTGCTCCTGGATGTCTTCAAAACGAAGAAGGAGGAGATAGACTGTACAGAACAGTTTCGACGGCCCTGTCAAGATTTGCAACGGAATGGAGCCAAGGTGGTAGTGGCGAGGACAATAACAACATCGACATTTCCTTGGATGAACGAAATGCATTCTTGTCATTTGTGTCTCGTGAATTGTTGGAACAGGGTGGATTTTCTCTGAGGAAGAAACAACTTCGGGCCTCAGTTGCCAACATTCTGCTGGAGTATTTAGGAGATGAGAATGCTTTGATTGACCAAACGGTACATACATAATATGCCAATTGTTTCTGTTGTAACAGGTGTTGTCATTATTGACTCTTTTATTTTTATAGATGCCTTCAATGGCCTACGTCAAGCTTCTTAACTTAGGCCTTGTTCTTTTGAAAGAATGGAAGCTGCTCCGGCCGTCATCATCATTCTCGTCCTGCGGCACACCTGTTCTTGAAAGTCTCTACACCAGGACAATTGATTGCTTGATGGACAGACAACCAAGGGAGTGTGGCGAATGTGAAGACAACCTGAGTGGCACTTGTCCGCTTCATCAACTCAAAAACCACTTCATCCTTCCTCTTTGGGATGTAAACGGAGAGGACAAGTTTATAGGAAGTCTTGTAGCAGTCAAGACCAAGTGGATGGAACTGAAGGCATGTAGAATGCTGGATGATGGTGGTGACAGCAGTGCGGATGAGTCAGAGACGGACTATGTTGGCGGAGATGATGACGAAGAAGAAATGGAGTACTATCGGACCAGTGAGTCTGAATCGGAGGATGGAGAAATGGATATGAATACGGAGAACGAAGGCGAAGAACGCCCTTCCTCCGGGATAGCAGCCAGAACAGACGCCCAGCTAAATGAAATTGAGGTGAGGACGCTGTTGTTGGTGTTTCTGGTTCTAATGTTTTGTAACATTGTTCCTTATTCGTAGCCGCAGGAGCAGGAGGAGGAAACGATTGTAATCCTCAAAGCGCTTTCCAGCAATATGTCCATCTCATACGAGATCCTTCTGAACGACAGCAGCGTCCTCCAAGAGGAACTATTCGATAAGATGACAAAAGAGCCTTCAGCAGAAGAACAGGGAGTTATTCTCGGAAAAGTTGTTGGAATTCTAGACGGCACTCGTGAAAACGTAATCCCTCATAATTAAACTTGTCGTTTTTGTACCCTTTGCCCAAATTCATATTTTTTCTGTTCAGGTCAGAGACGACAGGGGAGTCGGAGACGAACGACTCAAGTTTCTCTATTGTGTAATTGAACTCTTGTCAAAATGGGAGTTTTTCGCAAAGTCTAATCGGGCTACGTCCCGTACTCTCGGGGAAGAGCTTTGCGACAATTACTTCAAGGAACAGAGACAACTTTATCACCGAGACCCTTACTTTTTAAACAACGTCTGCAAACTAGTTGGAAAGTTGAATGACCAAATCTACATTATTCCATTTGAACGGAAATTGGAGACTTTAAGATATCATTTTACATTCCTTCTCGCTTGTGGCGACGTGAACAAGAGTGCAGCCCTGCTCAAATTTGCTTACATGATCATCCAGGAAATTGTTGGCATGTTTTTGTTCAGCACGTTAAAAAACCAGAGTCACCAGGACTTTCAATTTTCTACTCGTATCATGAAAGCTGCGAGAACAAGTGAGGTAAATATAGTCTTCATTTTTTACATTATATTTTAGTCATTCCATAATAATCATTTCATTTTGTTTCTGTAGGATGTCCAGTATAAGCAATCCTTAGGGTGGGTTCTAGTTGAAATACTGCAAATATTGAAGAGTAAGGCTAACATGAGTAACGTGGCGAAGTGCGTGTGGTCAATTATTGGATCGTTACGTCTTTGCCCTCGTCCAGGAGAAGGACTCGATACTACAAGTTTTTTGTACACTTGGATTTGGGCAATCAAAACGTCGCTTAAAAAGCCCGAGTTGCAACGTTTTTATAATGATTTGGAACCGGAACTGAAACAGTATGTCAGTAGCATTGATCAAAAGACTGATCCAGCACCGAAGAGGTTTGAACACTTTTATGGAATTCAAGATCAACACCAACAACCATAAATTGTTCAAACAGCGAGTCTGTTCAATTTTGAAATACGAATGTGTTTAGTTTGCACTAGCTTTTAATTTTGTAGACAAAAATAAATCAAGAGAAAAATTTTATTTTCTTTCCAGTTTATTATTATTTCACGAGTTCATTATAATAATCGTCATCATCACAGCATTTCTATAAATTCCTCAAATCAAATCAAGCTTAATAACTGAATTCTCAATTCTCAAAAAAATCTGGACAATTAATCGATCGACATTTTTCATCCATACTCTTCAAAAAGACTTTTTTTAGCAGTAACCATTACCAGAGGTTGACTTCACTTAAGCATTAAACTATTAATATTACAAAAGCAAAGGAGGAATATTCCAGCAGCGTCTAATTGATTACCAAAATAAAGGCAGTAGATACAGAGACAACAGACCAAGGGTTGTTGTTTGAACTGAAGAGGGCACTTTAACACTTGACCTCTCAACTTAACTGGAATCGAAGTACATTGGATACATCATAAAAGAAAAGAAAAATTGACGATTATTAAATTAAGGAAAGTCATATACACAAATACAAACACCTATACAAACTTATTGACATCATAATGGATACAAAACAATTACACGCTTACGCTTGCATGATGATCAATGATACACTACTAACAACAATTTATACAGCGATTCAATAATTATTTTTACCAATTGAAAAGAAAAAAGGAAAATCAAATGTATAAATCGCATTCGAATGACTTATTGAAAGTAAAATTATGATGAAGTACCTCTTCCTGCTAGTTCATGTGGGTAATAACGGTGTGAAGTGAAGCGATTTGGGTATATTCTATCTTCTTGACTCTGGGCTTAATGTGATGAGATGACATGACCTGAAGAGTGTACGTACACCGGTTGATTGATTGATTGATTACAATTATCATGTTTTAGGTGTTGTTGTGTGGTGTGATGTATGTATAATAACAAAATAAAATTAATTAGTCGATATCAGTCTTTATAAAGGTGTACGTACAAACATTAGGTAAGGTAGTATAGAAGGTGGAGGAGGTTAAGCTGCCGACCTTGAAGAGGTGTGACTATTATTGCATGCATCGCATGCAATAATAGGAGACATCAAATAATGAATAATTTCTAAAGTCGCTGTTTGTTGCCTTCGCTGATTAATTAATCACATCTTCACGCTTCTTCTTTAGGAGAGGAGAGCGAGGACGAAGCAAATTACATACTTATACTTACATATACCCACATACTAAATCACTTGACTTCGGATTTCACAAAATCACCTATTCGAAAGCAGTGAAACGGAAAGTGGAGTCAGGTAAGTATCATTCATCATAAATCTAAATCCTTATGTATTCTATTTTTAATTCTGGTTGCACTGGAACTGGAAGTTTGTTTACTTGCTTTTGGGATCCGAAAAACGTTAACGCTTTTGTTGTTGAAACACTTAAGTTGAAAATCTCGATCGAAATGTGTACGTACATTATTATATATTTATCTACGGTTTTATAGGAATTATATGGAATTGGATGTGCAGCGCTAACGAAGGTCCACATTCCAAAAATTACACGAACGGTTGTAGTTTTGTTGTTTTTGATGAATGAACTGGAAACGATTGGCTTTTTTATACCATCACCCCATCCCACAAATTCATGTCACATTAAAACTATCCATCCGACTTGGGAGGAGTGTACCATCCATTCTTCTCATGGATTTGGACTAAAGACTTGTACGACTGCTGTGCTCTTGCTAAACTGTACTGACCCGTCTAGAGATACATAAAAAAATTCGTTATTCATTATTTCTGAATTGGTACTTTAACTTAGCAGTAAATAATTTCTTTCAAACTTACTGAGGAGGGGGCGACCTTGTTGGCTCCACCAAAGTGAATTCTTGCTTTCCCCTTCACAAAAGTAGCCGAAATTTGCATCTGTATGGAGAATAATCAGACAATTTAGTTCATGAACGTACTTACGAAAAAGGAAGTTAATTTCATACTATAACAGCCTCGACGGTATACGCGGAGCTCCAGCCCTGCTTTGTGAGCAACTCCATACATATAGCCCCTCCTACTAATACATAGCCACCAGAAATGACGGGATGCACCACCCTCACAAAAGGAGGTTCAAATGGGTAATTTTCCTAAGACATACAACAATATGGAAATCAATCAGTGTTACACAACAAAATGAAGATGTTTCAGCTTGCTTATTAATTACCTTGAATGTCATATTAAGCAAAATGAAATCTTTCCCTTCTCTCTCTTTCAGTTGAACCAAGTCGTTGTACAGTGGAGAATCCTTGTCCACCCCTTTCAACTTAATATTCCACTCGTACAAGCTATCATTCACCAGTTCAATTGTGTAAATCCCTATAATTCAAACAAAATAAACACAATTAGCAAAACCAAGAATAGTAGGTTCAGGTACTGAAGGTAATTAGGTAACCATTTCCTCTTACTCCACGTAACAAACATGTGAAATGTGCACCGACCGAGAGGACAGTTACCTTCTTTCTTCCCTTATGTAACTTAACGTAATGTTATGTCAATGCACGGCAAATAAAGTGTACAAATGGGAAGCAGATTACTACGGACAGGCCAGGATAGCTGGCCCAAAGTAAGCTGCTTCCCTCTTGTAATTTTCATTATCGCATTTTTGTCTATGTAAATTCAATTC
>JAQIWU010001805.1:0-14595 GCA_034696445.1 Isotomiella minor
GAACATGAATTTTCTACAAAGTGCTCTGTGTTACGTGTTTCATCTCATCACGTCGTACAAGATTTCTTTTTCTCCTCGATCTTTCTGTATGCATAATATTAGCATACAGAAATGATTTTGACTCTTCCTTCGTTACATTCTCATTTCCATTCATCCACCCATCCATCAAACAAGTAAAAGGCAAACTTTCTTTTCTCATCACTTGTACTGCGGTGCCCCAAGGAAAGTCTAAGATTAAATGATGATGGATTCATCTCAATCTCAATTTTCCCATTTGTTACAAAAAAAGTACAAGACTTTCCAAATTGTGGTGATGATGCATGTCAAAAATAAATAAAATCAGGGAGGACTTGTTTGTGAGACGTCTTTTCTCTGCCTTTGCGCAATCGTGGCGTACAGCAATAACTGACATTTGACGTTATGAACAAAAGGGAAAATATTAAAATTGTACACTTCATCTGTTCACTCATTTCATGATTTGATAAAGAGAAGGGAGACAATCATGAAATGTCAAAGGCAGTTATGATCACAAAATGACAGTTTTTTTGTGAAGATGAAATGAGAATTAAGCATCGCTTGGATTGCCAATCAAAAAGAGCCCCTCTTTTACTATTCAAGTGGAAGACCATCGTGATATTTCCGCCTCGTTTATTTATTATTGGGCATAATATTTGAGACGAATAGTTACCAAGGTATAAAGATGCAATGTCGTCAATGGATAATAAGATGGATCGCATGAACGACTTGTTTCTTTAGAGATAATGCAGTATTGAGTTCAAAAGAAGTCCCCAGAGATTTCAAAAATTCTATACATAGAAATTGGGCATCAAAAGTGACCAAAGTTATTCATAATTGACTTCGCAGTATGTAGTATGGAAGTAAGGGTGAAGCTAGATCCATCTTTTCTGTCGATGTAAAAAGAATGATGTGACGTTGAGATGACACTCAAATGACAAATGGATATTCCATTTCGCCTGTGTTTGCACATATCCGAACGTTAAGCATCACTTTTCCTCGTCGTCATAAATCCTAACTGTTTATCATTATACCTGGAGAAAGACGTACAAATCTTTTTAACGCCCATCAAAAACATCAATTCAGGACATGCTAATGAATGATAACGGTTGTTTATATTGTATCTCCTCCTATGGCGTCATTTAGTATGAAAGTGACAGCCATGCTGAAATCCTGGGTACATAAAATTATTATTATTATTAGCCTTCCAAGAATATTACTTTTCATACACGTAGGCCATTTGCATACAGAGAGAAAAATCTGAGCAAAGTTGATAAAGTAAAAAAAAAAGTGTAAAGGAATGTGGGGCAACAAGATTACCGCTATTTGATAAAAAAGAAAGTGATGAAAGCGGAAATGGCGTTGGCATATTATGAGATTTAGTTGACAGCTCGACAGACACATGAGAAGGAGGCTGCTTGGATTGGATATCTTTTCATAACTGTATCACACCACCACCGAACGAAGCGTGGCCTTCTTTGTACTTTCATCTTCTGGTTGTTTGAGGAGTGTGAGTGTGTGGATGATGATAGTGATGTGATGTTGATGAAAGCATAAGTAAGACGGGTATATGGTCTCGGAGAAAGTTCCACACATTTTTTCACTCAGGTAACTTTTATGTACAAGACAACTTTTTAAAGAACACACCTTTCACATCGCCTGCAGTAAATCGTTCAGTCAACCATATTGTTAGACCATAGACTCATCGCATCACATCGTCTATTTCTCTCTCTCCCTTCCACCTCTTAACTCAAATGAAAAAATTTCCTTTCACCTTTCCCAAGAGAATAATATACAGTAGTGAAAGTGTGATGCATTATGAGACTCTGATAAAGAAAGAGCGCAACGATTTTATGTTTTACGTTGGAAGGAAGGAAGATGTGATGTTGGGCCAGAGTCATTCACGAGACCACTCTTTCTCAAAGGGCTTTTTTCTTTGTCCTCACTTCACAGAAAAGTCAATGCGTGGAAGAGGAGGTGATGAGTCCAATATTGCTGAAAGCTTTCCAACTCCTATTGTCGTCCGGGAGGGAGAGCCAATTGTTCTTCATTGTTACGGCTTGTCGTCACCTGCCACAAAGTCAACTGCCGCGGAAGTCAGGTACGGAAAAGACAATGACTAAGAAGCGGAAATATTGAATATGTATTAGTTAGTTAATTCGCCATCTGCTTGGGAGACAAAGACGTTGTTGGAAAGTCTCAAGATGAGAAGACTCGTCTTTGAAATGAACTCCTTACTTTCTCTTTCAGCCCTTGTCACGTTCATGAGTGAGTCATTTTATTTGCAGATGGGAAAAGTTGTCGGGAAACTCGTGGATAGAGATGGAGAGGGGAGGAGGAAGTAACTTGAAGATGCCAAGACAAGTTGGAAATTCTTTGGTGATAGAAAGGAGTACAAGGGTCCAAGGCGGCCACTACAGGTGCAGTGGTGGTGGTGGTGGTCAACAGAGAAGCATGGAATTCGACGTTCGACTGAGCGAGCCACTATCAGTCAAACTAACGATTAATCAAGCCAAGTCCCTTTTGGAGTCGACGACAGAACTTACATGTACAGTTTCTTCTTCCTCGTACAATCTGCCATCCATCGTGTGGCTTAAGGATGCCAGTGTGATTAATCCTGGAGGGCGGATACGGTTGTTTAGTACAAATGTACTTCAGGTAGTTGTTTTTCCGTTTTTATTGCCTTCTTCCTGTTCTGACCCATTTCTTCAAGTTTCTGACCCACCTCCCCGCCTCCTTCCTAACTTACTTTCTCCCGGGCCGAAAAAGAATAATATGGTCCGTCTCTGCCTCCACAATAAACATCGACTTTGACCATTATTGTTTTATTTTTTATGCCAATTGAGCTGTTTCTATTATTAGATCAACCAAGTACAACAAGAAGATAGGGGGATTTATCAGTGCATCGCAAGAACAGAAATGGAGTCGGCACAAGACGCAGTGCGGTTGGAACTGGCAGGTAAGGTTTGCCCCGAGATAGAGAAAGTATAAAGTTAGAGTCGTTGTCCTTTCCAATATTTCTTCCATTTTCCAACTCATTCTTGGTTAATTTAGCCAGACTGGCGTTCCTAAAATCAGTTCTTTTTGATAAAGTTGGGTGGGTTAAATGGCAGATAAAATTATGTGGGATGGTGAATGTTGACTCAGAGAGAGAGTCATAAAACAATGTGGGAGTTAAGTTAAGTTAAGTTAAGAGAATTCTGATGGGAGTTAATGGGCAGTTCCAAAAGAAAAAAACTTTGTGCATGAATCTTAGACGTTTCACCCAGGCTGATTTATGGCTTTATCGAGCAAACGTTAGCTGCCGGCCCGTCCATCACTTTCAAATGTACTTTCTCTGGATGGCCAACTTTCTCCTTCGTTGCGTGGCTTCAAGATGGGTGGCCTATTACTCCGTCCTACGACTCCAGGTAATCATTCATTAGCCTCCTCCCCCCTTCTTGCTCTTGTATAACAAGCATGTAATGTATGACTGCTGTATTTCTTGGTTGGTTTATGGACCCAACTTTGGCAGCAGTTATGATGATGATGATAATTGGTGTGATATAAGTTTGTCCGTCCGTCTTCATTTAAGTTTTGACATTTCAGGATATTAATTGGGAACATAACATCTCATGGGCATTTGATCACGTATCTGAACATCAGTGAGACAAGAGCTGAAGATGGGGGATTGTACACATGCATCGCTAGAAACCGTGCAGGAACAATTTCTCATTCTTCCAGACTGAACATCTATGGTAAAATAGATTCCATTTTATATTCCTAAGAAATTGGGTGACCAGAAAGTTTTGATAGGTTCTCCATGGATAAGAGTAGTTCCGCCAGTAGTTGCAATCAGTGGTGACTTTTTCATCATCAACTGTCCGATTTCCGGATGGCCTATCACCACTTCATCTATTGTATGGGAGAAAGGTAATGCAAAAGCACGGCTGAGGTACTTGGCTACGATTTATTAAAGCACCTACTTGTGGTGAAAATTTTCCGTTTTATGTTCAGAAAGTGGGAAGCATTTAATTTCATGACTATCGTTTCGTGTGGATTTAGATGGACAAAAATTGCCTTTGAACCCACGCCAACGGGTCAGTGGAAACGGAAGTCTTACAATTAATCTCATGGATAAATCTGACGGGGGCCCTTACTTTTGTTCCATTTCTGACGGCCAAGGACGTGTTTTACGAAGAGAGATTGTGGTCAACGTTGTCGGTAAGTGCTCAAACACCCGACTCCCAGGCAATTATCACCTTGAAAAGATTAATAATAATAACATAACTGAGACCATTTAAACAGTTATACTCTTACCAGCAAAAAATGCTGGTAGTAATAGTAGCCCACAAAAATAGCACTTACGTAAGATCATGTGAACATAATGTCATCATTTTAACCACAAGCTGTGGCAAATTTAGCGCACTGAAAAATGAATAGTGCATCTTGTACGTCGGTCCGTAGGAATATTGTACTTTAACTTTAGCTGTAAAAGTCGCGTCTAGTCCATAGTCCGTACTTCCTCTCTTTCTTGGTTTGTTTGTGCCCCTTCTTCGTCTCTTTCCTTTGTAAAGAAACTTGGTGGAGTCCTTCTCTGTTGTTGCTTCACTCTTCCACCTTGTTGAGATTCAAGAAGCGTTTCCCTACTTCCGGGGATAATAAACCCTATACTGGTGACTCCCATCCATGAGTTTAAAAGAGCAGGAAAGGCAAGGCTGGATGAATCTTTCACTTCATTTGTTTAGTCCAGTAAAAGTCATCTTTTGCACAGAATGTATTAATGCGCATCAGGAATTACTAAATGGACGGGAGCTAATGCATTTTTGTAACCAATTCCCCGACGAAACACTTACCACGTCACAGTTTAATACCATTGCAAACATATTAACATTATGAAAACCATTAAATGTAAAAAATATTGACTATAAAATGTAGCTCCATTGAGAATCGCTCCATTTGCTGAGAATGGAAGCGTGGTGGAAGGTGAAAGGCACACGTTGGTTTGTGCCCTTTCTTCTGGAGAATCGCCGACCAGCCTTCACTGGACTTTTATTCCTTTTCGTTCAAAATGGAACACATTACCATCGCAACCCCAATCCAGCGTATTTAATGAGAACACTGAAAGACTCACCAGAAATTATGCAAATATTAGAGACTTCCAGTCACTATTCACAGTCTTAAATGCAGACCAATTCACAAGTCTCTTAAACATCGCCAATGTCACTGATAGCCATGCGGGAAAGTATATTTGCAACGCAACTTCTGCCACTGGATCTTCTTTTCGCAGCCATGACCTGACAGTTCTGGGTATGACGCAGACACCCCTTGTCTCTACTCTAGTCATTTCGTTTCAATCCTTTTATCACATCTCTATTGTAACCATTTATTGCTAAAGGCTTTTGAACTGACATAAGAATAAGATTAAGTGAAAGCATGCGCTACTGCAGACGAATTTACGCACACACAAATTTAGAGATATAAATCGTATTGCATGGTGGATGTGTGTCATACCTTGAAGGGAAGAGGCCCATTGCAATATCCGACAAATGACACATAAAGGGAAAGCACACATCGTTTTGGACACAATATGAGCTACTTACATGCATTGTCATTGTAAAGGACGGACAAATTGCCTACTATTAGCAAATTGCCATGCCCTGCAATAGCTATCGCGTTTTAGCAGGAAATAATAAAACGCTATTGTCCTAAATGGAAAGCCCTTTCTGCATAATAACAGGTTCCTCCTTAATCCTTTAAGTTCGTCTTTTGGTCTGCTCCATGGAATGAGTTACACATTGTAATGCAATGCCTTACTCTTTATGAGAAATGCTGGTAAAATATGAATGAAGAATTTGGATGGGTAACATGCTTTGCACTTTTGTATGATGATGATGTTATTTTCTGTTGTTTTATTTGCTCTGCCAATTTAGTTCCTCCAAAAATCGAGCCGTTCGCATTCCAAGAGGCTCTTAAGGAGACAATGATGACTCGTCTTGTGTGCGGAGTATCTCAGGTATCCTCTTGTCTATCGAACTAACCTACGGTCAAAGAAATCTTCCTTTGTAGTCCAGTTCATTAGAAAATGACTTTTGTGGTCGAGTAGTTGCTTTAAAAAAGTAATTGTTTGAGCAACTAATGGAAGACACAATAAATCGATTAGGTACTTGAGTCCTTTTAAAAATGTAGAATTTATATTCTAACGTCGTGAACAACTTTCACTTCAACATTATGTTTCATGAAGCACGTGCAAAGCTAAGAATATAGCGATAGGATTTGGAGGCAAATACTGATTACCATAATAATAATTAAGGGGGATTTGCCCATTGAATTTACCTGGCTCAAAGATGGAAGAATACTTATTCCACCAGAGAAAGAGGAACCTTGGACAAAGAGCATCGAAATTTCCAGCCTAGATTCTTTCTCCACCCTCCTCAGATTTTCCTCTCTATCCCAGTCCCACTCAGGGATCTACACCTGTATAGCAAAGAACCCCGCTTCAAAGGCACGTTTATCTGCCAAACTCCTTGTTCAAGGTAAAACATACTCTTCATTACAGTCTTTGTAGATGTCCAGTCATTCTTGTCCGTCGATATAATTTTTTCGCGTCTTCGTCGTCTTCTCAATTTTGTAAAGATGAAGAGGGTAGAATGAGTTTATTTATGATAGAAATGCAAAGTGAAAGTCAAGTACCATAACTGAGTGTAATATGAGAGAAATTGTCCGCACAACAATGGTTACAGATTTTTGCTCCCCATTTTTTGGGCTTTTTGAACAACTTTTTTTTATGCATGAATATTTGCCATGTTTTGAACTTTTTGAGATTTCGCATTTTTGAAACTTTTTGGTGATTTTGCTCTGAGTTCATTCATGGTGACTTTGTTGTGGATGAACTTTTACATTTTGGACTTGTCTCAAGTTTGTAACTTGAATTCTTTTTGAGAACGCCCTGTAGCCATACTTCATCCTCGGAGGAAGTTCAATGAATGACAGATTCATGTAGCCAGATTGTGTGCAAACATAAGAACATCCCCACAATCCTGGTTTTGTGCTTTACCATTTTTATAATGTTCAATAAATATAAAAACTTAAACACAAAAGTTGAGACTTTTTTCAAATTACTTCAAGCATTTTTGAGCCCAATTTTTCTTACAAACTTTGACACTTATTTCGACGATGCTACTTTTTACATTTTTGAGACATATTGTGGTTGTGACGAATCTAATATAGCACGCGGTTAGGGAGACGCTTACACCCTTTTAAAATGCTTTTTAAGGAGTAGATTTTAGGAAGTAGCTTTGTTAGAGAGTTTAGAGTAGAGAAAATGAAAGACTTGCTTTGACATAGTGGCCCCAAGATGGTTGACGGAACCTGGGGATGTCAACGTCACAAAAGGAGGAGAAGCACGTTTCGACTGTTCGGGGTATGGAACACCAGAAGCAAAAGTGTCATGGTTTAAAGCTACAGGTTGGTACAACTTTCTCTCTTGTCCCAAGCTAAAGCGAAACTCGGATTATACTCCAAAGTTTTGCATTATAATGAACTCGAACTCATGGAATATACAATCTCCTTTGAGCATAACTCATGTACTGTCTTTTGGTGGTTTTCAAACCAAAATTATCAAAACTGGCTTATCTCTCAAGGCCTTTCATTAAAATGAGGAGAGTTGCTTCAACCAGTTTTTTAAAAATATTAGGTGACCTGGTGGATAATGGAAAATGGAGACAAGTAGAAATTCTTCGAACCACCCTGACTGGACCAACCGTGTCACTTTCAAATGGAACCCTGATTTTCCACTCTGCAGAAGACGCTCACGATGGAGAGTACATGTGTTCCATATCGAATGGAATCGGTTCAGGGCTCTCCAAGACTGTGCGATTGGAAGTTCACGGTAATAAACAAGATTCGTGGCATCTGTCATCCAAATAAGAGTCATAATCTTTTTCAATTAGTTCCGCCGTATTTTGTGGGAGGCGACAACCGTCCCATCAGTCTTACTCATGGAAAGACTCATGAAATTAACTGTGAAGCAATTTCATCATCTCCTATTTATCTAACTTGGTCCAAAGGGTCTCACGTATTTGTCAACGTGCCAGCTAATAGGTATAAGACTTTTCTGAAAACTTGTTACAAAAAAATCTATAAACAATCATACGCCTTGTAATATGATTGCGTTATAACTTATTCGTACACTAATTTACTGTGACACTCTTATAATAGAATGGTTATTTATTTATATTGAAGGATTCACACCACCGTGGTAATGGACGGGAGACGAACGAAGTCTACTCTTGTAGTAAAAGATACCCGGAGTGAAGACAGTGGGTCTTACCACTGTGTTGCTTCCAACGGTTTGGGGAAAGTGACCAGGATGTACAGATTGTTTGTGGAAGGTACACATTTGAGCATCAAAGCATGACACTTTATTTTACTTGGGACCATTTTGATTTTATACGTGCACCATGTGCAGCCATGGTCAGGCAGAGAGATGGGTGCAATGAAGGGAGAAATAGAGATCCGTCCATGAAATGGATAATTGCTTGTGCCACTGCTTTCTCCTTTGTACATTATTCCACTCAATCGATGAACATAAATAGAGGCAGAGTCAAATTATAATATCCAACCCTGCTGTCACCCAGTAGCCATGTCCAATTCGTAGTCAGTCTCACTTTTCCCCACTCTACGTTTCCTTCCTTGCATTCCAACTGTTTGCCATTATTGGGGTAAAGGGATACTACGCTTAGTAAAGGCTCTTTAAGTCCCGTGGGATGCTGTGGGTGGAACGGGAAGATAAAGAGAGTTTCTTTAGCATATGTGTGATCTTGTAAAAGTGAAATGGTTCATTGCTTGTAACCCAAAAACAGAACAGCCCACAGCACCACAGAATTTAAGGATGGGGGAAGAAAGTCGGAGAAATGGCCCAGAAGCCACAAGAGTTTTCTTGGAATGGGATTCTCCACCGACGGAATACTCATCATCAAAAAGTTGGATCACACCAGCAGAAGATAACCAACAGCGAGCAACACCAACTGCCTCCCCTCCGATTCTCATGTACGTTGTCGAGTTTTCTCCTTTCTCTCCAAGTGTGGCTGAGACTCTACAGTTTACCCGTCACATGGAAGTCCCTGGTGAAAAGTTTCGAGCTAAGGTGGAAAACCTGAACCCAGCTACACAATATGTATTTCGTGTCTTTGCCGTAAACTCAGCAGGGACTGGACCACCTTCAGATCATCTTCACATACGCACTGCCAACATCCCACCGTCCGTCGCACCCACGAATGTAAGCCATTTAATAAAAACTGTTTTCCCTTGTGATGGGGTAAAGAGAGACGCCTTAAGACGTCGCAATGATTTTCCTTGATGTTTGATTTTATTAACATTTCAAATGCCATCATTTGAGATAAGTTAATCTGTGTTATACTTTCTTCGAATGGTGGGTAAATATGTGAGGATTCATTTGTGGTTTTCATAGGGAAGAGCGGTTGCCATGTCCTCCAGGGCCATTTTAGTCTCTTGGAGTCCCATCCCGAGGGACTTGAGTTTTGGTAAAATTGTGGCCTACCGCATTGTGTCGAGCACAGTCACAGAGACGTAAGTTAAGTTTATTCTTTAACAACCAAACTTTGTGGTTAAAGCAAAGAAAGCAAGAGTTTATGAGTCAGTTTAGGACTTGGTGGAAGGTTTAGTCGGTGTGATTCCTATTGTTAGACAATAGAAAGCATGGCACGGCACATGCCTTGGTAGTGTGAGTGAGTAATGAAAGAAAGTGAGGAAAATCAAAAGAGTAAATCCAGGGATTGTATATTTTATTCACACAGAGTACAGGCAACAACATTCCCTCACCGATCCCAGGGGAATCCTACAACAGCTAGCATTTTAGTACCATCAGTCGCATCTTACCGAAATTTCCACAATAATGCAACCGTCAACGAGCAAAATTGTTGTCAGACTGTGATTCATGGGCTGAGTCCTTTTACTCATTATGAGATCAAAGTGGGAGCTCTGAACATTGCCGGTAGTGGGCCGCTTTCACCCCCATTTCTCACCAGAACAGCAGAGGAAGGTTGGGAAAAATTTCATTTCACGTCCAATTACCCTTCCTTACATAAATTTAAAGGATTAATTAATCTTACGGAGATGTGCTCTTCGAAAATGAATTTAGCCCCGCGGCTGCCACCACGTAACGCAAACTGTCTCCCGTTGACATCCCACAGCATCCAGATTAACTGGCAGCACCCTTCACAGTCCAACGGCCCAATTGTTTCGTACAAGGTCGACTTTTACCCTGCCGACTTTACTTTCCCTGTGCAAAGTAAGCATGACCTACGCCATGCACTATTTTGTGCTGATGAGAGTCATTATTAAACTGTAGGGCACGGGGAAACGCATCGAACCTCTAGTTTAACAACTGTCATCGGGGGCCTGGAGGCAAGCACGAATTACAGCTTTCACATAACACCGATAAATATTGCCGGAGAAGGTTTCCAGGACCTTAATGTGTTTTGTAAAACTCTTGAAGATGGTAAGTACCTCTCGCGTATCACCTAAGCCTTTTACATCCCAACACTTTTACACTTGGGACCAAAAATGACAGATTTATTAAAGATGTTGACAAGATTTCTTATTCTGATTTTGATTTAGTGCCGTCTTCTCCCGGTAATTTAATAGGATTTCCAAGTGCAGAAACCTCCGTCTCCCTGAGTTGGCTTCTCCCTCGCAAACCAAATGGCATTTTGACACATCACACCATCTACTTTCGGTTAGAAATAGAGGACACTTTCACCCGATATTTTGTTTGTAGTGCATGATGATATTTGAGAGCATTTTTATGTTATATACGAATCGGTTTTATTTCAACAGGATGATCGACAAGAAGTCTGCCGATTCGTTTGAAATGAAGAGAATTGGCCCTGCCTTTGTTGATAGCTATGAGGAAAGCGGATTAAACTTGTCGAGGTATAAGTACATATTTTGGGCCACAGCATCCAATCGAGCTGGAGAAAGTCAGGCCTCCACGCAAGCCATTTTTAATCCGCCACCCATTGGTAAGTGGAGTAGAAAGGAGTTTGGGTCATATTCTTGTATGATTTCTTTCCTCTGCGTCTGTGAGTCGTTGATTAAAATGAGACAAATTGAGTTAACCCAACACATTTTTATTAAAGAGTCAACAAGTAAGTAAAAAGTACAACTTGAATGGTGTTGGATTTAAGATGACACAGCAGCTAGCAGCTTTGTTCATTTCGTTTCCTTCTCTCCAGGAGAAATCTTGCAAAATGATACAAACTCCGAACTAGTCTTAAAGAAAACTCTGCTCATAAATCAAAGTGGAATAGGAAGAAGAAGGAGGAGTGGATGCATATTTGCTACATTTTGCTATTCATTCATTCATTCCTTATGTGAGAAAATGAAATGTTTTGAGATAGACTCATAAATCTGAATATTAAATGACGTGAATACTCGCCCTCATCTCGTCTCAACAGCCTCCTCTCATCCTCTTAAATTCTTCTCGTATGAGCAAAAGAGAAACAAATCAACCACTGACTGTTCCTTCGTATTTTCGCCTCTTCTTGTTTGCGTATACGAAGTGTAATTGACTGGACTTTAAATTGTCTTTCGTTTGTTATTCGTTACGAAAGAGAACAAAACAACAGACAGATGGAAAGTTGGAAGGAGAAACAGTATTTTCTGTATAGGAATGAAGATTTACTGAGGCAGATGTTTAGAATACCGTGGAGAAAGCTGGATTAGCTATAGGTTATAGAGGGACATACAAGCTAACACACTTTTTTCCCTTTCACCGAATCCTGAGTCCATTTGTTCACATAAGTGTTGATTTACTTTCTCTTGTCCTTTTGTTTAGTCGAAACAAGATTGGTGGGGCAGTCGAGGAGTATTGAAATCTATGAAGGCAATCCCTTGATCCTCCCCTGCCAGATTATAGGTTTGGAAAATCCTCTTGAACCCACGACTTCCCCACGCGGTGTAACATGGACCCTTAACGGAGAACGGCTTTTGGTGAACGGCAACATTTACATGAAGGCTGGTCAGACGGATTTGGCCTTTTCCACCGTCCGAAAATCAGACCAAGGAAATTATACATGCCGAGTGAAGAGTGGAGTGAGGTCCAAAACCACTACCAAAGTTATTAGCGGAATGGAACCTCAGGACCAGAAGTTGACTTATAGACTTCAAGTCAAAGGTATCGATTTATCACTTAACTTTTAGTTCGAAAAAAAAATTTCACGTTCGTTTCCCAAGTATTTTTGTAAAAGAGAATTTTTGCCCGAGTGCCTCTAGCCCTCTTGTACGTTTGGGTCTGAATCTGAATATATTGTAGTTTTCATTAAATATTCATTGCCACTCGTCTGGTCAATAAGTGAAAGTTAAACAGCGAGGCAAGATGTTTACAATACTACCAATATTTTTTTAATCTATAAATGTATCTATATGCCAATGTCTGGAATAGTAGGCTTCACAATGGTTCGAGTTAGAGTTAACAGAAAGCATGAATTTTTGGTGAAAACCCAAAGCATTGATTTGATGCTTACAATAGATTTGCTCTGTAAACCTTATTAGTTTGGCTCTGACACTGATTAAACAGGAAACGTTATCATAACTTCTGTAAATTCTGAATAATTTATATCGGAAGAATTCCTGAATCAGGGGGTTGGAAAGGAAGAAACTTGATCTGGATTTTAGATTTTAAGACTTTCGTCTTCATTCTACGATGAAGGCTGGGATCCCCTCCTTCCGTTTTTCAATCCATCCCTTTAATTAAAATTATAGACAAACGTATTTTCTTCGACTACCAAACTTGGGAAGTCTTAGACGCTTGTTAAGAATGATTCTGACTTCTGGACTTACATCCTAGTCTCATTCTTGAAAGTTACTTTGTTTCGATTCATTAATCACTTTCTTTTGACCAAGTAAAAGCTTTTTTCGTCACTTCCTTTCAGCTCCACTCCTTTGTTGAGTCCAGACAGGAGAAAGAAGGGACTGTAATCTGATCACACAGTAGACAAACTTACAGATAGATACCTACTTGAACAAAGCTCGTTCTCCTCGTGTTGTTCATTTAGATCTGAACTACAGGATAGAATTCTCTGTAGTGCAATCCAGACTTTCTCCAGCCTGCTTTCTCTGCGTATTCTCGTCAATTATTTATTAAATGCAGATTTCTTGCTTGTGTGTGCTAGGGGCAGCATGTACACCCTTACCATCTTATCGCGTCCAAGATCGAGATGTTTTAATTATGTGGAGGAGTGAACGGAGTCCAGACTGTGATGCTAGTGGTCTCATTCTTTACGTTCGTTATGTGGCGTCTATTGAGGATTGGAAGAAAATCGTGCTAACACCGACGTCCAGAAACTATACTTTGAAGGTGAGGGACTTTTATCATACCCCTAAAAAGTACTCCGTGTAGAACAATTTGATAGTGATCAAGTGAAAGAATTACAAGTATAAAATGAGGAACGACTGCCGTTCTCAGACACTCACAGGCGTTATCGTCATCATTATCTTTGCCAGTACTTAAAAACCTTTCAGTAAAGCCATTTCAAGATTACCAGAAAAATTATTGGTTCACTTTCACCATAACTTTTCGACATATGGTGCTTTATGTTGCTTGCTTCAGATGAGTGCCTCAACTCCACTGTTGAATTTTACAAGTAGCAGGTATAATGGAACAAGGTGAAAGGGCAACATTCCGGTCGAGTCTACTTCCCTACTATAAACTCCAGAAGGATCAAAGTTGTAAAAGAGATAGCATAAAAAGGTTGTGGTCGTACGACATTATTATTTTGAAATGGTCACTTCATCTACTCAAGTATGGATGGACGTTGGGTCAGGGGGAGAGAGGGGAAGATTAAGGAGAATGTAGCACATCTTAACTATACTGAATAATATCGAATGAAACTGTGAGTATTTGACGATGATGTCTTTCTGCGTATAGAAAACAGATCATGGTACAAGATAGGAAATTGATGGCTTAACTTTTCCCTCTGGTGAAAGGGAACGTGACTTGATTTGTAAAGTTTTTACTCCGCTTCTGCAAACAGACAGGCGAAGCGTATATAGCTTAACTTAACTCTGCTGGTTGGAAGGGTACTACCCGCTTTCTTCTTCTGCTTCTCGTCACAACCCTTTGGCATCAAGGAACTTTGTGTGATATTTTTTCAACAAGCTTATAATTCAATGCGGAATGGATTAGTCCCACATCCGTTGCTACCTTTCTTCAGTGACTGCGAATGGTTTATGCCTAATAAAGATGGGGCAACATGACACAGCTAATGGACACATATCACTAAAAGCCAAAGTTTCATAATTACAATCATATGGAGGTCTCTTTGGGAAAATTATTAGTTCGCTGAACCCCATTTCCTTTTAAAGGAAAAGAACATGTTTGTCCGTTTGTCCATTGGCATGTCGTAAAAAGACATAAGGTATTAGATTGGTGTGGCTTTTTATGCTCCAAACATGTCACTTCCTAAAAAGGAGTTATCCAAAAGGGTTAAAGTTGAAGAAACAAGTTAGAGGACAAAAGTGAAAGGCATGAGAGTCGAGACGACTTTCTCTTCAAGATATGGACTTTTATTGAACTGG
>JAQIWU010001806.1:0-14591 GCA_034696445.1 Isotomiella minor
TTCCCCTCAAGTCTTTGAGTCTGACTGACACTAGTCCAATCATGCTAAGGGCGAATTGCAAAATAAACAAGACGACCTATGACATTAAATGTAACGGAATCTTTAAGCAGTCAAGTTTTAGTTTTTTACTCTGACCTCGGGAATTTATTCATTCTTCCACTTGTACCGTTTTGTTAAAAGCCAATTGTGAGTTTTGCAATTTCACATTTATAAAAGCACACATATTTCCAGATATATCCTCTCAAAGCCCATCTTTAATGAGGCACGCGTCTTCCCTCTCATTTCCCTTCCTGTTCATGTTCTTGTCATCATTACCACCGTATCAACATGCAATTATAACCGTTTTAATCAAAGTAAACGAATTGAAATTGAGTCTTGTGTAGGTTGAAAAACTAACGTGGGGTATAAAAAAAATCTCTCCCACTACCACAATTAATGGAAAGTGTCACTCGAATTGTCCACTCTCACAATTTTATATCCTACAATATTTCAACTCGTTTATTTCTATTCTCTAACATTTCAAATGAAAGATTTGGAATTGTATTGTTCCTTTCTGCATAATTGGCTGAGCGGATAAGTAAATGTAAATGTAGACAAGTTGAGTGACGTTTCGAAATCTGTTAAAAATTATTACTACTTGGAAGCCGTGTGTTGTTTAATCAGCAAGTGATGATGCTACTCAAACGACAAAGCAAAGGGACACATTTCATTTTGTTTCATGCAAAGAAGAAGAAGGAAGGCTAATTACGTGTAACTTTGAGAGAGTCGTGACTTTTCTACCTTGCTTTTAAAATCGAGAGTTTCCGTTACACGGCGACGTACAAAAATGGTAGTGCAAATTATGCGACACAGACAAGACAAGCTAAATACAAGACAATTGGTCAGTCTGTCAATATTTGCTGAATAGGTAAATGTCAAGTCGCAGTTGACATTGTTTAAAGATGCTTGACTAAATAGATAAATGCATGCTTTCGTGAAATTGAGTCAACCAACCTCATCTCATTGTCATTGCACATTTTTATAGACATTGAGATTGACGGCTAAATATAGGCAGAGGAAAAGGGTAATTTAATCTTTGCTCTTTAAAAAATCCTTTTTTGTATTATTTTATGTTGAATTGTGAGAGAAATCAGCTCAGCATCCAATGTCATTTGGGACTCGACATGTCGTTGTCTCAGGATCATAGACTGTCCCAATTTCGCACATCCTCTCATCCGTTAGCCAACCTCCATCATTGTCTGCCCTGCAGATGTAGAATTTGCTGTCACACTTGGTTCCAAGAACCTCCCCAGCCCTCGTGCATGCACAACCGATTGTGTTGGGCCAAACGCAGATTTCTGTAGAGTTGTCAAAGACCCTTCCAGGTGGACAGTCTCCAATGCAGTGGTTACACAGGACCTCGTGAGTGAACCACGTGTCACCAAAGTCACAGATGTAGTAGCTCCTCTCGCATTTTCTCCCAACGATTTGGTCCATTGATACACATTTTTCCCAAGGAAATGTCCAGTCACGTCCTGCACATAGTTCATTGTCTTCTTAGGAAGAACGTGGACAAAGTGAATTTATTTGTAAAAGTCTCTTGACAAAGAGACACATACCTGTTGCTGCAATTGCACCAAAAAAGGCGATAAATATGCAGAGATAAAATCCTAAATGATGACCGTTCTTCATCCTAAAAAGTTGGTAAACTTTTACCCCCCACAGAACGTTATTTATTATGCAAAACACAAAATCTGTTGGCTTCTCAACTCTGTACCAGTCTCTCTCTAATCAATGGGTTTGCAAGTGACTGTCACGGCAGATAAATCAAAGCGAAAAGATACGGGGTATCAGATGGCGTATCTTGACATGATGATTATCTACATCTATATCAAATTAATTTGAGACTGCTGTTGTTGAAATGAATGAACCTTTTGCAAAAGAAATTGTTTCTAAACACGGTGTGGTTCAAAATGCCCCGGATTTTATAATTAAGGTGCTTCGTTATAGGTCAATCAAGGCTATTCTGAGCTTTGAAGTCGTGGGCACATAGTAATTTTCTCGTTGTTTGCATTTATAATTACCTCGTTCGTGCAGGAAGATTTCATTTCACAGCATGCAGGCATGCAAACATAATTAATTTAGCTTTCACTTAACGGCCGTTAATACAAACAAACATTATTGCCTCTTCAACATGAATTTATTGTCAGCGCACTAATTGGCTGCGTATGCATGTATTGCGCATTCACATGCCAAGGTATAATGTCACAGCTTAATTGATACCTCGAAATAATGCAGTCGTGTTTTAATTGATGAAAATAAAACTTGGTAAAAAGTGGACTTGCTTTTACCAATTCAATTCTGCCGACTGTGAGGCTAGCATTTAGGTATTCCAGGCTTGGGGTACGCTGCGACTAATCACTCTTCCACACAATCATTCTGTAGGAAGGTCATATGAAAAGTGTGCAAATTGGTCTTCTACGATCTTCTTTGACAATTCAATCCATCCGCAAAGAAATTAAATTTCACAACCAGTTGAAAGCTACACCAAATGAAGCCAATTGAATTAAGCTAAGTTGTCTCAATTTTCTCACCTGCTCTGCAGGTTCTACCTACGTCGACCGTCACCCTCACTTTTTATAATTTTATGAATTTGATGATGTGCACGATAAGCGAATAAAACAAAACAAGAAGCCCCCCTACTTTTCTGGCTTTTATGTTAACGGAAACCCTTTTGACGTTATGAAGTTAGATGCACATTAATATTTTAATGTCGACTAACAATAAGTTAATCATATTGAAAATGAAAATAGCGAAATGCTATGCTGCTGCTTTAAAAAATTAACTCATAAATTAAAAAGTCAAGGCTGGTCAAAAGAAGAGAAAGACAGAAATAAAATCATTAATTATTAGCATCGCTACTTTGATGATGGGCAGGGTCGCATCACTTTTTGCAATCTTACAAAGGCACCAAAAGTAGGTAGGTAGCGTAGAAAAAAAAGATTAATTAAATATTGTAATTTGTGGTGGTATGCCTTTATGGGAGCACTTACAATTAATTTGGGAAGGTATGCATTATCTTGTTAGCAAGTCAAGTCAAGTTGGTCAGTCTCAAGTGCAAAATAACATAATGTAGTCATACAAATTGTGAAACTTTTCTTTTCATCTTGAACAATCTTTTAACACCACCATTACGCTCTACATTATCTATACATTAGATCTGTCACCATCGATCAGGCTCTTTAAAATCCATTCCATAATTTCAAATGTGGGTCATCAAAATATCTTAATATCTAACAAAGAAGATGGAGAGTGTTACGCTATTCCTTTCTGTTACGTGATTGTCAATCAATCATTCATTACTAATCAACACCGTCGCTCTTAAGTAAATTGACAAGTGTCTTTAAAAGGATTGGCGTATATGGCTTTGTAATAATGTGACTAACTGTGTCATCTTAATTGTGTAATTTCAGGTCCTCTTCATCCCCTTTTCTGCGACTGGAGTGTTCTATCCCATTGCCCCGAGAGGAGGACGCAATCCACAACACATCTATCCCTTGTCCGCAATCGCAAAAATGAACAGGCTTCCAGTAAGGACCAAGATGGTGTATGGGGCACTCCCACCCAACATCCCTGACTTCACAGGTATGACAAAGTAGAAACCCCTTGCTGACTTTTATCTCACTCACCCTTTCTTGTTTTATAGGGACGCTGCAATTAGAGCGAGTGGACACGGAGGACGTCGTCCTCGCCTGCACCCTCATGCGTGACAAGCCCCTCCTATTTGAAATAGACCTGGACTGTGACTTATTCCTATCCCAAATGACGAGCGAGGACCTGTTCATTCAATCAACCGGCTATCAGTCTGCAATTCAATTCTGTCGAGCGGAAGCAGACAACTGGAGGAGACAAGTACGGGTGTACAAGTTTGGCAATAAAGGCACTACACGAGGGCTTGGGGGAACTGTGACCGGAGCATTCCTTATGTCCGTCAAAGAGAAGAATAAATCCCTACGATTTCGTTCGAGTGGTGCAACTCCGTCAAAACTATCCCTCCTCTTCAGACCCTCGAGTGCCCCGTTTGGCTCTGGCAAAGACCCCCTTCGGCGCACCAAATCCTTCAACGTGGAGACCCAGAGTGTGTCCATCTCTTTGGACACACAAGACGAGGAGGAAGAGGAGACAAAGAAACTCTCCACTTTGTTCAATTTCATGGCTGGGAAAAAGAAGAATAAGCACTCACATCCGCCGCTGCAAATTGCGAAAGACAAGGACTTCATGGCGTCCTCTCCTTCCTGTGCACCAGTAGGACCAGCTCCATCATCAGAGCCCAGAAATAATGTACAAATGAAACCCATGATTTGCCCTACTCCAAGCCCATCCGACATAATTATGGCAAACTCACGCTGTCACCAGGTTCGAAGCCATCATCTCCACCCTCTTAAAATCAGCCAGCAGATGAACAGCCATCAATCGTACAACAACAGTGTCCCCGACGTCTTGTCCAATAGCAATAATCATAAGAATCATAGCAGCAGCGTCTTAATCAACAGCAGCATCAGCAATGGCCACAACCCCTTGGTCAGAAACCGTCATCATCACCACCACCACAAACATGTTCTCAGTCTCCACTGCAATGGGACCCCAGTCACGAGTCACCAACACAATGGAACCAACAACACGAGCAGTGGGAGCAGTGGCTTTGGCTCGCTGGGGAACATGAGTTATGGAAATGGGAGTCTGAGTCTAAGCCTTAGTCCTATTCCAAGTGGATCAAGTTCTACTAATTCGAGTGGTAGTGCGTCTGGTGGGGGAAAGGGAAGCCCTGACGTCCCCTATGGAACCGTCGCGGATGAGGTGACCGAAGAAGAGAATATCTACTCTGAGATTTCGGATCCTTTGGCCATAAAACTAAGTCACGACATGGCATTGGGCCTCACATTTCAACAAATACGGCGACACCAGGAAAGCTCAAACATGAGTAGTCTAGTTAAGGGCGGAGGGGGTTCAGATGGAACGTTTTCTGGCACACTATCAGGGACCTTCTCCTCATCCAATCCTTCCAACCGAGATGAAGACATCTACGACGCAGTATTTTAAAGCTATACATCTACTTGCATGATAGCAGTAATTACAAAATCGTCGCACTTTACTTTAGGGACAAAATCTACCTAAGCTGGTTAAATGTGTACTGTTTGTAAATAATTTATGCTAGAGATGGATTACAGTTAATATCCAAATGCAAAATAAATCAGATTTGTAGAGAAAGAGTAGTAATTTCTGTACTTTTCACCTTTTCAGGCTTTTATTCCATCACTTTTTGCAAGGAAAAGTGTAAAAACATAAACATTAGTTTATGAGTCAGCAACAGTGACTTCCGCCTCTACTCCAGGCTCCAAACTAACGCTTGTCTACAAAATGAATAAAAATATGAAATTTAGGCTTCAACTATTAACTATGCATAACTTCGAAAAGGACTTGACTTACAATATCTTTCACCACTTCAGAAGGACTGTGGAGATCAATCACACGTTTGTGGATCCTCATCTGGAATCTGTCCCACGTCTTGGACCCTTCACCACAGGGCGTCTTACGAGTCGTGATTCGCAACACCTGGAAAACAAACCATACATTAAAAAAAATCAATGCGAGGTCACAGGCTCACTAATCGCGTACCTTAGTGGGCATTCGAATGGGGCCCTTCACCTTCAAGCTTTTGTCCTTAGCACCCTTCACCAAGTCGTAGCACACTGCAATCAAAACCAAAACAATTAACCTCTCGTTCAATGGATTTAATGACAAATGAGGGCCGTGCCGTACCTTTTTCAAGTGACTTGACATTCCTCGAGGTGAGGGTGATTCGAATGCGATGGATAACTGCCTCCTCCGCTTGAGGTTTCGTAGGGTCCTTGTATGCAGAAGCCTGTTGAACAATTAAAAATTAAAAACTAATTTTTCCTCGTCACTTTTTCAACTCAAAAAACTGACGATAAAACAACCCAAAGACACTCACCATGTTTCTTTCTTCTTCCTCGTTAAGGTCGAGATAATCTCAAGATCAGCGCTGAACCTCAACTGATAACCACTTTTTTAAAGAATTACGAAAAACTTTCCGAAAAAGTCTGCAACTGCAACACGAATAAAACTTCTCAACAATAAAGTCACCGCATGTGGAAATGAGCAAATTCACATCACATCGTGCCGCACGACTTCAAGACTGGTTCCATAGGTGGAAGCACTCTGGTCTCGATGCACCAAGCGTCAGTCTCACTTTTCCCAAAGGGCCAAAGTCGCTGGGCGTTGCTTTCCTGAGGTTGCCTTGATGACCCACAAAATGAAATGACCAGCATGCATGACCAGAGACGATTCTATTTTTAAACTGGAAAAAAATCAATCCAGAAATCTGAACTGGTCACAAAATGTTTCAAAGCCTGATTTGCATACCGTCCGCCATGCATATCTTGTGGTACATGCTCACCCACTCTAACTGGATCTGCATCCTGGTAAGACCGGTCATTCGGGTGTCTTTTGTGATGGAATTTACTTTGTGACATTACTCCAGGCCCATGCTGCCGTCTGCTACTTCGTCATCCCCTTTGTGGCGATGGTGGCTTCCGCAGAGTGTCATTGGATCAAGCGTCGTGAAGAGGTTCTCCCGATTGAAGAGGTTGCAATCGTTGTTTTCCTTACTATCGTCTTCAACCTGTTGATCCTTCTCTGCGGAAGTGCAAAACGACTGTCGACCGTAAGATTGTCTCACTTTCCGTGCAAAATTGATTCTCATATGTTGTCCTTTACTCTAGATTTTGACCGGGATGCTGGTCCAAACCATCTGTTTTGGGATTATCATCGGTTGGTCAGTCCATGACAAGGCACATGAGAGGGTCTACGAAATCTTCATGGATGGAGGGGTCAAGGGACACAAACTCCACGAAGGCGTTTTCTTCGTCATGCTGCGCAGCCTCCTCTTTGACACCTACTACGACACAGCCTACCTCCTCGAAGTGCTTGAAATACCGACGGTCTGTCTGGACAATGATGACGGGGGCTCATTCATTTGGGGGAAGATGTGGAGCATTTTTGGTGGCGGGGACAAGGACAAGGACAAGGAAGTTCAAGACGCATTAACAGAACATTTGCTCCACATGCAGGCCCTCTATGGAGCCGTAACTTTGCTCCTGGCGTCCCGAATAACCGTCTTTGTCATGAACCTCATCTTCTCCATTGGACTACTGAAAGGATTTTCATTCAAAATGACCAGCAACCAATCCACCCAATTGGAGGCTTTCGAACAAGGACACTGCGACAACAACAATAATAACGACAACAATGCTCCACCACAACGTCAACGTGCATCAACTGCAGACATCAACAACAACAGCTTTGACTTTGAGCAACTTCAGCCTACATACCAACAATCGGACTACACTGGAGGTGGGAGCAACTGGTGCGCAATGCCCATGGGAAGTGGTTATGGAGCTGTTAAAATCCGACAATACTAAAATCAATATGTAATACTAAGAGAATACAAATAATAGAATATTAGAAATAGAATGTCAGACTTGTATTCTCGAAGACTAAAATTGAAGATTAGGAAATAACAATTACATGTATATACTTAAGAATTCCCACTGTAATAATGTATAGTATTTTGGAATGACGTGGAGATAATAAGGATAACTGCCTATGATTGGAAACAATAAACAATTATGATGAATTTGCATTTTGTCCTTTGTTGGCTTGTACTTATTTAGCATTGGGGCGAAGTGAGATAATGCTTTGTTTCATGAGAAAATGACCTCCTACCAATAATTGCACCATGGGCAATCTCACTTACAATTTACTTTAGTAATTTTGTAGACAGGAAAGTAGGAAATTTTAGTTTGTATTTGTACTGACGATAGTGAAGTTAGCTCAGGCGGTTTATTGTCAACTCTTGGGAACAACTTAGCCCCTTCCCTCAGGATCCATATAGGCTTGAAGATGTGGTCAATACCAAGAAACGTGGTCCATGTTTGCCACTTGTATCTCGAGCGGAGGAGAAAGGTAATTTTTGACGCTTGAAACTTCATAAACTTCATAAACGATGAACGACCATTTTGTGAATCATTCATACATGTCAAAAGTTAGAAATATGAAAACCTATTCGTGATTCATATTATTTTTATTTACGGGTGTAGACAAAGGCATGGCGTGATGACCAATACCAAATGTCAATGTAAAGAATCCTAACGCCCTACTACTGGCTTTTATCGTATAATGCAAATTAAATTAAAAATGAAATGAGTCAATATTGGATTGGACCTTTGCTTGTTCAACTAAATATAACTTTGTCAACTCAACTATTACAAATAAACATTCATGGATCCTTGTGGTCAGATTGTGGTTTCACACGGGATAATTAATTTTGTTTCGAAGTGGTCTACACAGCTACATTTTTACACCCAAAGCTTAACTCAGTCCGAGTCCTGGACAATTAGTTGTGGATAGGATAATCCTGTTTTTTCTCTTTGTATAGTTGGCTGCATTGGTGAAGGAAAAGGCTGAAAGGATGGCTCTATTAAAGAAACTTTCAAAAAACAGTAAGACAATTCCATTTCACATACGTTCCAACAATTAAACCTTATTGTTTTTGCAGTTATCATAAATGACGTCATCCGAAGTACATGTTCCGAAAGGAAGGCAGGGGAAGTGTATTGGAAAGTGCTGATCTTGGACCACTACTCGAGCAAAATAGTGTCCCACTCATGCGGCATGCAGGACATCACTGCGGAAGGGATGACGCTGGTGGAAGATCTCCACAAGGGAAGAGAGCCTCTCCCTTTTTTGGAGGCAGTGTACATTCTGAAACCCACAGACCCTCTCTCTGTGGAACGACTCCTTGCGGACTTGAACTCAAGTCCTCCCATTTACAAAGCATTTCACGTCTTTCTTGTTGAGAGTAAGAGAAACGTATAGTCTTTCTTGAGATTCATTTTGATAGTGTTTATTTCTGCAGTGTGCCCTCCCGATGTCTTTGACAAGTTTGCTACAGTCACCAATGCGAGCAGGGTTAAGACTTTTAAAGAGATCAACATTGCATTCATCCCTTACGAAAGTCACGTAAGCTGACATAATATTTTCCTTGAACCATCTTTACTTGACAAAATGTTACAGGTTTTCCTCCTGGAGAACAATCCTGCATGCAACAAGCTGTACTTCAACCCCTCGAACGTGGAGGAAAAGGAGGCGATGGCAAATATGGAACGCATGTCGGGGCAAATTGCGACACTCTGCGCATCTCTTGGTGAATGTCCCTCAATAAGATATAGGTACACACACAGAGGACACTTCTAATGTTCACTGTGTCAAACATCCATAATTATGCAATGTAGGTCTGGACTTCCAATTAACGACAAACTAGCAGACCTTGTTCACAAAAAATTACAAGAGTACAAGAACATAGATCCTTCCATGGGCGAAGGACCTGAGAAAACAATGTCCCAACTCATTATCTTGGATCGAGGCTTTGATTGTGTGACTCCTGTTGTACACGAACTAACTTTTGAGGCTATGATTCACGACCTATTACCCTTGGAAAATGGGGCTTACATGTACGAGCTTCAGACAATCCAAAAATATGATAGAAATAGACATTTTCCTTTCAGGTTCAAAACGGACAGTGGGGAATGCAAAAAAATCTATTTGGACGATGACAGTGACGAGTCTTGGAATAAACTTAAGCATTTGCACATTGCAAATGTCAGCAAGTAAGAGAATAATTAATCACATACATGTCATACATCAAAATCCTTTTGTCAGGCAAATATTTGAGAAGATTCAAGAGTTCAAAAAGACAAAGAGAATCGACACAAAAGCAGGGGACCAGGCCATGTCGATGCGGGATTTGCAGATAATGGTCAAGAAGCTGCCACAGTACCAAAAGGAAATGACCGTCTTTGCGTCCCAATGGTCCATGGCTGAGGATTGTCTCAAGGCATATGAAAGAGTCAAGAAGCTGTGCAACGTTGAGCAGGTATTCAAAAGAAAGTCGACTTCTGGTGCCATTTTTGACGCATTTGACAGGATTTGGCCACTGGAATTGACGCTCAAGGCGAACGAATCAAAGACTTCATGGGCAACATCAACCCCATCCTTTTGGACGTGGACGAAAAGAGTGTGACTAATGAGGACAAGCTGAGGATCATCATTCTCTACATTCTTGCTAAAAATGGGGTGTCCGAGGAAAGCTTTTCCAAACTCTTTGTCCATGCTATTTTGGATTCTGACATGAAACAACGGGTCTCCAACCTGTCGTTCTTGGGGAACAACCCTATTTATAGTACCGGAGTAAGTTGACACGCAGTTTCCTTACAAATAACAATTCAATTTAATTCAGATGGGCAAAAAAGACAACTTTGAACGGAAAAAGAGGGAAGAGGTTGGGAATTATGTGACCTCACGATGGATCCCCGTTTTGAAGGATATTATCGAGTTTGCGATGGAAGACAAGTTAGAAAGAAAGCAATTTCCTTACAAGTTTAACAGAAGTAATGATTCACCAGGGACTAAATCCGCCCTTAGGTTGTTATTTAATTCTACACAAGGTCCAATAATACAAAGCTCACTTTTTTTACACTTTAGCACAAGACAGTTTGGAAAGTGGCACCCAAGGAACGAAGGTCAATTGCGAAACGTGCCAAGACTAATCCTATTTATCGTTGGAGGTGCAACCCTCTCGGAAACTAGAACAGTTTATGAAATTAACCAAGCCCAGTCGGAGTGGGAAGTAGTAATCGGTAAATCCTATACATCTTCAAAGGCCGTCAACACCAGTTTCAACTAATGCACTTAATTATTAACAACAGGGTCCACAGAAGTCATTACACCAACCACATTTCTCAACAATTTAGCCACTTTACAATAGCACGGACTGTTGCATTTGCATTTGGAATGCTTCGTTGTCTGACTGTTTGCGTAATATAACAAAAATAGTAGTAGTGCATCAAAGAGTCAAGAAAGTACTGTAACTGTATGCTTTAAATTATACAAACTATCATCAACTAAGTTAAACTATGCTATCTCTTCTCCAAAGTTTTAAACTTAGCTTCCAGTCTTTTAGAATAGCTGTCCAATTTGTACGCCGCCTGCTCCAACTTGTTCACGCTGTCTTCGATTTGATCAATCTGGCGAAGTAGAGGTTCCAAGCTCCTATCTTTATAAAACCAAAAAAAATAAAACCGATGAGCACTTGAATAAAAGATAACGTCAGTCAACTCACATTTGTCGTTTAATTCCGTAAGACTCTTTCCCACGTTTGCTGAGATCTGTCGCATGTCCGAATATTTTGAAGCCGTGGCCGTGTTCAGGTTCTCCAGTAGCTTGTAGTCCTCCTGGACAAAATAATAAACGACAATCAGTCAATGACTTTAAAAGGCCCTGATTGATGACAGAAAACGAACCTGGACAAGGAGCAATTCCCCCTGCAAATAGTCTGCAGTTTTCTCAAACATATTTTTTGCCAAGACATTGAGCGACGGGTCCACCTCCTGACCAGGTTCACCATTCCCGTCGTCGTCAAAACTGCCACTTGCCCCTGTCCTCGTCGTCGTCGTGTTATCCGCCATGCTTATCCTTCTGCACAATTCACACAAAAAATAATAATCTGGGCAAAAATAAAATTATGTCATGTGTTTACCACTTTGCTTTTGTCGATGTCTTTATAAAGTTGAGCTCCCAAAGTAAATGATCTCCTTTCGATGTCACATTGAGCAATGAATGCTAAAAAGGCTAATAACTTTTAGAAATTGCAACAATTTTGCAATTTTAGACTTTGTGTGTACAAAGTTGAAGTACAAATAAAAGAAAATCAATCTCCGACTGTCTGGACTGGGCACCACAGCTGCATCTTTCTGCAGAAATTGAATGGCGTGGGGAAAGTTGAGATTTCCCTAGGACTAAAAGTAATTAATTGTTGTTTGTACCTTCCAATCAAATCATTTGCCAATGATCATGGCAGGCAGTGGAGAGAACTTTTAAGTCTAGAACGTAATAATTAGGTATGAGAAGTCGATGATGGCGTATAAATGAATTTATTGTTAGTGTCTTAATATAAGTCAGACGCAATGGTAATGTAACTAATTGAAAGACAAGGGTGTAAAATAAACTGAAGTCAAAGTAGGAAAATAATCAATCATAATTAGTCTCAAGGCGGTTGTAAATTTCCCTCATGTCTTCATGCGCATCCAAAAATTGATCCCATAAAATTGGGAATTGCGCTCTGACAGCGAAGGACTCCTTTTGTTCCGTTTTGGTCAGTAGCCATTTCAAAAATGTTGTCCCAAGAGCCTATTATAGAAGAAATGGACGATTAATTATGTTAGCTAGTTCGTGTTGAGCATAGACTATTAAGTGTGATTACCGTCCAAGACTTCTTGTAGTCGTCGGAAAAGCCGATCCATGCCTGGATCTCTGTGATGCGTTTCGAAATCTTGGCAATTTTTTCTTGTGCAGTGAGTTTGCAGTTAGGTTGGATGAAGAAACATACTTTTTCGCGTATGGCCCGCAAAATAATGTACCACGCCGTCTTCTTCTTTATCATCCCAATATCGTTATCATGTACATCCAAGAAATTCAACACTTTCCCTTCATAGCCGAATGCCTTTCGAATCTGAAAGATTTAAATTATACATAAATCCTTACAAAAGATTCACAACTAGAGCGTACATTTGTCATGTAGTCATCAGCATCGCAAACATCAATGGTCTCATAATCCACAGTTTTCATTCCAAACGCACGGGCTATTTCAATTGCCACATTCGGGGATTTTATGCACAAGGAGTCTGAATTACTCATAAGTTTATAAGATGTCCAGCATATAAATCTGCTCCTCAAACAAATGACAATTACACAAATGCTATAATGATTATCAGGTCATTGCGTCTTTGTTTACTCACACCAGTTGTGGTTGGTCCAAATACGACAAATTTTCAACATGTTGATAACTGGGTTGCAAGACTTCAAATACCGCAACGGCCTTTTCTCTGTGCAAAAAGTCACACAAGTCTCCCAAGTTCTTTGGGTGAAGGTAAGTAGCCGGGTCCTCAAAATACTGTCGAAAGAAGGTCTCTGCAACCACCTCAGCCACTTGGTACCGGCCCCCTTCTTTATACTTTGGGATGTCATCTGAGGAATACAAATGACAAATATTCAAGTCAAAATGAGGACTTCCTAACCAAGAGTCTTATGTAGCCTTACATTGAGACTTTACCAACATGTGAACATTCTTGGACCCCAAACAAAAGTAAGTCTGTCCACCCATTTGTCTCACACTGGCATGTCCTGCTTCACCATTGGCTTTATTTGTGCACACAACTTTGACGGCTTCGTCCCTCCCCTGAAAATAACGATTTGCACTTATTTGACTCATGATTCACATGAAGAAGGAAGTTACCTTCAGGAAGTAAGTCTGCCACTCATTTTGAGCGCTGGGACAATCGTCCTCATCCCCCATTCCTCCAGAAAACTTTTTCATAGCAAAGATTAGGAAGACGTAGTGGACTTCTTTAGTCCTTTTATGTCTCAACTCCAAAACGGTGTTCCCACGCGCGACCTTGTCCCTCAGTTCTGGATTTGAGACGTACAACTTGTCATCAGGCATCCTTCCCTTCCCTCCCACTTTGACGTCAATAAGGACCCCTGCATAGTTCTGCGGTAGAATCCCTGGAGGCACGTCCGTGTCGACGCATTTAACATTGGGTTGTGCTCGGCACCAACGCAGCCACCTACGACACATCAAGGAATAATAATTGTCACTTTGTCCTTATGGAGGACTCACTCTTTCGCAAATTCCGATTCTTGCATGTCATCGACCGTCCATCTGAAGTCGGCAAAGTCTTCGCCGTGGTCCACGTCGCCTCCTCCATCTTGACCATGATTGTCTTTCGCCATTCCCACACACCCCCCTGATGTAACCTAAAAGACACAAGACAAGACAGGTAGCCACTTAGAACTTTTTGCCAAAATGAAAGAACCACGCTATTTATAAGAAATATTGAGGCACAACGACCATACCATTATTACCATACCGGTTGGGCTGGGATAACGTCCACGTCCACTCTCTACGACGAAATTGAAGTTGCCGGAGGGGACAAGAACGTTTTTCTTACTTTTCTGACGCAAGAGTACAAATGATAATTTTGACTCTTCAATCCAGCTCTCTCAGTCAGCTGTGCCTGTTGACAGACTGCATATGGATTGTATGTGTGAGGTAAGGTGAGACTGGAAGATGATAAAATCGCTTATGTGGTGACTACTGATAAGGTGAAAGACAAAGAATAAGAATATGCCAGTGAAACTGATTGTGTGAGCGATGACTTTATTGTAAATTCAAGACAACTGTAGAAGGTTTTGTGATACAACAACTTTAATTTTCATACAATATTAAGTTTTTCAGTTCGCACCAATGTCACTGGCGTTAAGTAATTTCAATAAGTTTATACCACACGGTAAGGATTTTGCATGCAACTGAAGCGAGATAAATTAATGAGACATTTCAAAAATCTTTAACACAAAAAATAAAAAACAAATGTATCAAAAAGCTAGTGTAAAATAAATGCGTTTTCGTTTCGAAA
>JAQIWU010001807.1:0-14591 GCA_034696445.1 Isotomiella minor
TTTTAAGCAACACGCTATTATCGACTATGTTTAAAGACTACGATTAAGGGGATGAGGGAGAGACATCATTATTGCTGTCGACGACTGCAGCTTTGGCGACGTCCTCGAGCAAGTCGTCCATGAGCTCTTCTACTGCCAACTTCTCCACCGATGGAAGAGGGATGGGGATGACGGCAGGGATGTCTTGATCTTCAAAAGTGACTTCGACTTGCACTTTCACTTTCAAGAGGGCAGCCGAAGAGCCATTGCTGTTGGAGTTATCTTCCTGCTTCTCCATTTGGATGTCTTCACCTAGTGCAAATTCATCATTGACGACGACACTTGCTGTCGTCGCATCATCAACATCCTCGTCTTCAACATCAAAATCCCCTTCCCCTTCTTCCTCTTCTTCCTCTTCCATGGGTTCCTGGTTGATTGACACTGCGTCCGTTCCAGCTTCCATCCCAGCACTGTAATTCTGAAGAAACTGTCCACGTCGCTGAGACATGCTCACCGCCAGCTCCGTCGCCTTCTGGATGTACTCAGGTGTGGCTGGCCGGGGTTTGAGTTCGAAGACTGACCCGTTCTCCTTCACAGGGTGAGGCATCCCCTTTACCCATCTGAACCCTGCCAAGCCTTGGTCTGCGAAGATCCCGACGTCCAAAGCCATGTCGTGGAGGGCGTCAAAGTCTCTGAAAGTGACAACATTGAAATTAGTAAACTTGTCAGGACAAAAGATAAAAGCTTTATATATTTGTACTTACTCCATGACTAGATTCATGTACGACAGGACAAAACTGGAAAAGCAATTGATGCTTTCAAATCCAAAGCGTTCTTGCAGTTCGAGCCAGAGGACGCGATTTTCCACGCCAATGTAGACGTTTCCATTCCGACCCTTTGCCTTCTTCCTCTTCGCTTTGATCAGAGGGGAGAGGGCTCCTTCTTCTCCTCCTATCTGGGCCTCCTCTTCTTCGTTGTTGCTGTTGATCTTAGGAATTGGCGTAAGCACCGGGATTTGGCCTGGCGCCGTGGCTCCTCCCCCCAGCTTGGATTCAGCAATGAGATCAGCAATAGCAGTCAACTTTGGCATGCTGATGGTGGGCGTGGACCCTACTGCCTTGACCTTCTTCACCGGGAAACTCATTGGGACTGCAACTGACCCATTAACTTCAGACGATGTCGCCGCCGTCAACTTTGCAGAGGGCTTCCTTATCCTTGTGGACTTCCCCATGTCTATCAATACGGAACACACACTTGAGTAAGCAAATTATGATAAGCAGAAGTCTTTGTTGTTCTTACCTTATTTCACTGGAGACACTACCGAGATGAGAGATGATTCAGACAAAGGAAGGAGACACCCGACAGAGGAAAAGGAAATATGATGTGCCACGAACACGACTGTCAACACGACTGAGCAATAATTCCACTGCGCTCTCCAATTTCATGCATGCATGCATGCCAACTCTACTCGCTTGAACTGCTGGCTGCTAGGACGACCCAACCGACGAAACCTCCAGTGGGGTCATCAACCTTTCGCTCAAGGAATAAAGAAAGGAAGTGTGTGCAAATTCCTTGCAATTCCCCCTTTCCCTGTTGTTTATCGTACAATTCGATAACCACAACTTATCATCATGGACCTTCCAGCGACGTATGCCGAACACATGGAGGCAAACCCTGGTCTCCGTTTACCCCGATGGGCTTCTCAAAAGGTTAAGCCTTCACAAATTCATGTCCATGTCTCTAAAGTGTCTAATTTCAACAGCGCTCCTTCCTGTCGCCGTATCTTGAACAAGTTGGCGAGGTTCGTCCACCATGGCGCTTCCAATGGGTCCTGAAACGAAAGTTGGCAGTGATGGCCTGGCCTCAGTACCCTGAGCATATGCGTTACCTTTTGAAGGATGGGATCCGACGCCTCGCCTCCCTCTCCCCCGAATGCAGACCTCCAGTCCATCAATTCGTGGAGTTCTACTGGCTAGAGTTACCCGTGGAAGAGCTGACCCCTCCGACCTTGGAACAAATCAAGCTCTTCATGTGCTTTTGTGATCAAGCCCGTCAGCATGATGAAGCCGTTGGGATCTGCGATCGTGTTGGGCGAGGACGAGTGGGAGTCCTTGCAGCCTGCTACTTGGTCAGGTATGAGCACTTTGGAATACATGTAATTTGGTGCATACTTAATTTTGTCTCTTTGGTCAGGTATTGCGGCATGACGGCGGAGATGGCAGTTATGCAGTACCGCAAAACACGACCAGAAGGAATTGACACTATGGCTCAAGAAAAAGCTGTTCAAGCCTTTTATGAAGAACTCTGCCGATGCCCTCCTGAGGACAAGTGTTGGCAGCCAGAAAAATTTCAATGAATATGAAGACCTCAAATCTACTACTGGGTTTTGAAACTGTCAAAATTATGTATGAATGTACGGGATTGTGATAAAAGAAATGAGCAAAGATGACGCTTTCCAAATCAATAAAGAGTACTTGTACCAGTTGAGACTGTAATACTGACATGCCTTTTCAAAGTCATTTGATTGGATTTATCATTATTTTTGGCTATGGTAGTTTTTATGTGCAAAAATATAATCTAGTCCCATTTTCTCCACAGTGAAGAAACCCTTGGAATGCAACAAAGTCTCAAATTGATCTCGCTTGGTTTGCTCGAGGAACTGCACCTCTGCAATCAGAAGCTGCGTAAAAGAAAAGGCATTAAGATACCAAACAGCTATTCTAAGTAAAGCAAACCTTAATTGTGATTTTGTCAAATGGAAAGGTTTCCAAAATTTGCATCTCCACTCCTTCGACATCAAAACTAAAGTAGTCTATTTCCTTGATTCCTGCGGCCGCAATGATGGAGTAAAGTGGGACGGACTCCACGTCAAAATAAGTCCAATTTGTCTTCACCGGAAGTCCCCACGCTGGACCCAAACGTCCACTGTAGGTCCACTTTTCAGGATTGGAGAAGTTGAACTGAACAAAGATGTAAAATATAAATCAAATATGTGACGTTGGCGTTATTTTTACCACTCCAGCGTTTCCTGTCGTTGAGATGCAGACGCCTGCAATCCATGCCTTTCTCTTTTTTGATCGAAGATAAGGCGTGACTGTTGGATTACACTCAATTAGTATCCCCGTCCAATCAAGTTCCATTTCAAGATCCAATGTATGAGAATGAAACTCTCCTTCGTTTGCTCCGGCTTCGATAAATACTCCATTTCTCTAAGACCAAAGACACGAAGGATGGTCATTTATGAATAAACCTTTATGCACTTTCCAATACCTGATCTTTGAGAAACTGCCGCACCCACTGACTATGTGCAGTCCTTTTATCACTCTTAGGGTTGTTGAAATGGTAAGCAATTTCCCTTGGAACTGGGGGAATGAGATATCGCGTCCTGACGTACTCAATCAAGTGGGGGTCGGACTGGTCCAGGATCTCAAAATTTTGTTCAACGAACGCTGCTCCTATGAACATTGAGAATTGAGAATCAATTGTGATTTTAAAGACAATAGAAGTATTATAGTACTGATAAGACATTCCTGTCCTTCCCTTAAGTCATCCCTCACTGCCCCAAAGTATAAAAAGAGAAGGCAAACGGTGGTGACCACAATGCCCCATCGAATACGCCACAGCCAATTGTTGATTTGATCGATTTGGGATGACATGTCACCTTTCATGATGGTTCAAACGATGACGCTCTTTTGAGACTAACGATTTGAAGATGGCTATTCACATTTCAATAATATCTACAGTGAACAATAATTATTGTTGATCTTGAAAAAGCAAACATTACTTTTATACGCTAAACAAACCCAAAAAATGCCAACATAGCTAAAATCCACAAGTATCATAAACTAACTGGTGTGTGAGTGTAGAGTTTACGAGTCGTAAGTTACGACTTACACTTCCTCCGATGATGAAGTTCAAACAATTGACGTTTTTCACTCAATATTGAATTGGAACAGTAAACTCTCAATCCGGAAAGTTGATTGTGTGTCTGTCTTTAAATGCTTTCTGCCAGGGTTGACGGGATTTAAGTTACGACTGCATAAGGATGAATCGTTCATCCTTTTTTGGGATTTTTCTTCTTATTGTTGCTTGTGGGACCTTCATTGTTTTAATACAAATGCCACATCTTTCCGTTCCTTACATAAATACATGTCTCAAGAGCCAAACTTTTCAAAAGTAAGTAGATACCTACGTAACTTTGTTAAATTCTATCCGATGCGGCCTTATTTAGCTCAAGCGAAAACGACACGGAGGAACAAAGTTTGACCTCAAACATTGGTGAAGCCTCGTTGGTGGTCAACTCAGTGACGGACAAATCATTTTACTCCAGCAGTCCAATGACAATCCGTCCACCTGCCGTTCTTCTAAGGCTGAAGGGAGGGATTGGCAATCAGCTTTTCCTCTACGCGTGTCACTATGCCCTGGCAAGGAAACATGACTGGCCCTTGTACATCATGATGAAGGGCAGCAGTAGTGGATCCAGCATCCGAGAGTGGACAGTTACGAAGAGAGACTTTGCATTGGACCAGTTCCACATTCCCCTCCACGAGTGGAACACTGCTAATGAGAGTTGGACCGTAGTTGACGCAGTATCCATCAACGATTCAATGCTACTGTCAGGATCCTACCCATTGGACAAAGTGGTACAATTGGGGGGAAACGACTATTGTCAGGGTCAAGGGTTTTTTACAGGATATGAGCAAGAGCTTTCGAGTCTCTTGAGCCAAAGCGGAAAAATTCTTGAAGAAAAGGTGGAAGACTGGACAGCTCTGATTGAGGGCGTAGAGGAGTCAGTCGCGGTTCATGTAAGGAGACGAGACGCCCTCGCAGTAAAGGACAGTCCCCCCCTTTCATTTCAAGAAGAAGCCATGGGACGTTTATCCCAGAGACTATCCCTGAGAACCAACAAATCTCCCGTCTTCTTTGTTTTTTCGGACGATATTGACTACGTCAGGACGAACCTATCTCCACCCAACAGTAGCAGCAGCCTTGTTCATTACGTGTCAAATCCAGACAAGCTAGGGAGTCTGGAAGAGTTTTATCTCATGCGGAGGTGCAAGCATCATATCAATTCCCCAAGCTCTTTCAGTTGGTGGACTGCATTCTTGAGCAAGGGCAATGAGAAACTTGTGTACGCTGGACATCATAGGAAAAGTACCATCTTGCTTAATCGAGGGCCCAAAGAAGGACCATATTACGTCTGGTCCTACAGCCACATGTACTATCCTACCAACTGGATCGCTATTGACCCTTGGAAGGAAAAAATATAGACTTGAAATGAAGGAATAATGAGATTTTTATTACTTTATAAACTTCACAGTTTTGTTGATTTTTTTTCTCACATTGCACACGTATATCATATTAATATGTATGTAGAACAGGTACCAACGGTTTTTCCTTGTTCCCAAAGTAGAAACTTAGATTCATCAAATCATAGGGGCAACAATGACAAATGAATAATTGGTAATTAAGCCTCCTTTTATAAAGCGGTTGCTGCATTATTTTGACTAAAATTATTTTATGAACACCCAAAATAACAGACAGACGGAAAGACGCTGATGCTGATGCTGGCTTTAGCCAGAAATACTATGCTTCTTCAAACAAAACGGGGTAATCTCAGACGCTTCTTCTGCTTCCAACTCATTGTCATCCTCAGGTTGCAATAGTTTCTCATGACCAGTGGATCCCTCAGGGTCCACGTCCACGTCCTTGCGATAGAATGAACTCGGAATGCTGATAAAACTCGTCTCTGCCACCATCCTTCCATTGACACCATTTAGATTGTCATCATCCTGCTGCTCTGGCTGGAATCGCCGATTGTTTCCTACTTTGCAATTGCTACTTTGTAACAATGGATGCTCAAAGATGTGGGCAGCGTCCGTGATTTCCTCCTTCTTCACCTCAGCATTGTTGACTTCATCAACAATGGGGGGAAGGCGTGGTGAGGTTTCGCCCCCTCCTGTCTCATCCTGCCCCACCTTCATTTTCTTTTCTGAAACATTACCACCACCGTTTGTAGTAGCCTCATGCCCTGCATCACTTTGACTCGGTTTGACATTCAGGTTAATAGCTTTAGTCTCTGTAAGAGACCCTAGTCGTAGAACCGTTTGCATCGTCTGGAGGGTGTGGTTTGTGGAAACTGCACCTCCAGTCTTATATCGGGCCGCTCTTTTGGTACAGATCCCATGTCTTTCAAGTGGTAGATAAACAAAGAAAAATAAAATTAGTCTACAAAAAACAGGCTTTTTCAAATGGATATTTTAAGCTACAAGCGTGTGTGTGTTTCTCGCAAGTCTTCTAAGCAATTCAAAAGTTGAAACTGGGTCAGAAAAATCCTCAAAGCATGCAACATAATACTTGTTTACATGCAATGAGTGAGTAAAAATCGATTAAGTCCCTCTTTTTTAGAGGATAGTCAGTAATCTAAAAGCTTCATGCCATGCCTTTTAATTAGAGGACGAGGTGCCAAGTGTGATTAAAGCAATAATGCTACGTCTAGACTTAGATAAACAGTAGAAGAAGACAAGAGAGAGTGACAGTTTTCACTTATGTAACCTAACGGAAAAGCAAAGACACAATTTGGAATTGATTACCTGCTGAGTAACAAAAGTAAATCCCTTCGATATTGCTTGGTCATGATGGCGTAGAGGTAGGGATTCAGAGTAGAGTTTAGTGGATAAAAGAAGACCAGCAGGATTTTGGAGTCGGTCACTCCTGCAATTTGCACAAAAACTTGTAAATTGGCGTAAAGCTTTTCACAAATGCATAAGGCTTTGTCTTCCAGAGGGAGAGAGATTTTATCTTAACAGCATGTGGAGGCAATATAGTTTACTCTGACGGGATTTAGATCTCTACTTTCTCTCAGAGCATCACACGCTACCCGTCGACAAGACATTTCATGTCGTGGTGCTAAATTGGGTTTGCAGTGAAAGTGGGAAAGAAAGAAAGTGAAAGGAATAAAAGTACATGGCCACTTACCAATAAGTGGAAATCCTCCGACGGCGGTAAGACCTGAGAGTGACGATGTATAGTCTTATATAAACAAAATTTCTAAAAAAGCAAACAAAAAAACCTTTACGTACCAAAGAATGCCACCGGTGCCCAGCACATGAAATCTGTAAAGACGAGGAGGCCCATCTTTTTTGCAATGCTGAGGTCCGCTGCTGAGGACGCAGAGTGACCATTACCTGCAACGGCACGGTACATTTGCCAGTACGCTGTGGCCACCATGAGAAACGCCACGCCGTTGAAAAGTAGGAGGAAAGCGAGATAGGTCACGGATCCCATTGAATTAACATCCATCGGCAAGCAAATGCTAAAAATAGCAATAACACATATTTCACAGATTCATTCGTCTTCAATCAATGACATTATTGAACACGACTGCGAAGAATTCATCCTGGATGAATGAATAAGAGGACAAGAAAGGCAAAGGAGATGCAATATAATGGAAAATAAATTGGAAAAGTCTATGATTAAGATCCAAGTCGTAAAACATTATGAAAGGAGCAAGCAGTTGATACATTAATGCAATAATGATGTCATCCAAGACAAGGGAAATTGCTTTTCAGGTTGCTCAAAGATATCTAAGGTTTGTCTCTTCTTGCCCCAACTACCATGGCAGGATTGGACCAACATTAGGACCTAATGGTGAGTCATTAATGTTGTAAAAGTGACGAGGACTTATTGCCCTCTCACTTGCCTTCCTAAAGATGAAGGAAACAAAAGAGAGAGAGACATAAGGCAAACACTTCATCTAACTTAGGACAATTGGATACAAAAAGAAACAAGACAACTTCTAAAGCAATATAACAAATTCCCACAGAGCATAAAACACTCTCACCTTGTTTTGGAGAAGGAAGAAACTCCAAGCAGTGGTAATCCGGCCAGAATCATGGACAAAACCCATCCAATGGACATGAGCTGGGCAGCTCCGACGATATTTAATCTCTTTGTGAGATGAATTGCTCTATGGAAGGAAGAAAGTAAATAAAATTAAATTCTCACGTCACAACAAAGTGACATCAAAAGGAAAGCAAGCAAGCACTTCATACCTCGTTAGGGCGTACCACCTCTCCCCGGTAATTACTGTCAAGGTGAAAACAGATAACTCTGAAGCAAACACGGTTAAGAAGCCAGCGATTTGGCAGCCCCATCCTATTGAATTGAAGACAGATTGAAAGAGTGTTCTTCTGCCAAGTAAAAAGTAAAGTTTATATACCTACCTAGCTGCCAGTCAATGGCATAGTTGAAGTAGGATCCAAGAGAAATGAGATCTTGAGTTGCGACCATAAGCAGATAAAAGCCCATGCACATGTCTGCCCAAGATAAATTGGCCATCAGGAAACGTTGTACGGACATTCGTCCAGGGGCCAGGAGAAGAACGACCAGGACAGCAGTATTTCCAACCAAGGCCAGTGACACGACGACCCTATGCATAACATAAATAAACGTCATATCATTACCTTGGGTCGACTGTGATTGACATTAACTATGATAGTGCAAGTACTTGTATACCTCCAGCCCTCTTGAGGGAGGAACAAGATGGATAAATTAAGGTTATCCTGCAGGTATGTGGTTGAGCTTATCTAAATGCTCTCCCCTGATTTGTATGCTGGGCCTCACCATCATAAAGAAAGTGAAAGCTTTTGAGAGAGATAGACAAAAGGCAACAGAGAGAAAGTTTGAATTCCATGTTGCCTGCCTGCCTTCCTCTTGTTCTGACCATCTCACTGCCCACTGAGATTTGAGGAAAGGAAAAAGGGAATTGAATCAAGGAAAACTCATCAAATTCTATGTTGCTGGAGTTAAGTTAAGTTAAGTAGGTAGCCTACTTTCACCCAAAGCACACCATCCATCCGAAAATAAGAAAGCAATGTAACAACTCATGCACCAAATCAAAATCTTTCTTTCCCTTTTTTCGCAATTCTCCTGGTTTCTGACCGACCTATGCAAGCATGTAAGAAGAAATATTTCACTGTTTGCTATTCCACAATTCCCCTTGGAGGAATGGGAATGTAAGAAAAATAATAAGTTCTTGAGCGTCCTTTTACCTTAAAACTATGAAGGTAAAGGACTACTGAATTGATTCACGGTAGATGTTTGCTTTCACTTGAAAAAAATCAAAGTAAAAAAGCCAGTACGCCTTGAGCTATCCATCCATATTGACACAATTTCCTTGCGTCTCTCTTTCTCCTTACAACGTTTAATAACTATAGATTGCGTACTCCACAGAAATCAATAATGGCTCTCCAACATTACATGCGGATTATGTTTAAAATCACACATCAAAGGTACATCAAAGCAATGGATGCTTTCTATTGAAGGGATGCGCCTGATTTACCACATTCTCAATTGCTAAATGATGCTTCTTTTTTAATCGACTGTAACTCAAAAAGGTAGGATTTTTTACAAGTGGGCTCAAGGTTTCTACAAATAGCAGGTTATTGAAAATTGAAAAATGAGATTTGTGAATAGAATTGAACTTGTCATATTTCATTATATTGGAGATTCCAGTACGGTTGGCTACTGCATTTACCATATCTTTCTTTATCATTCGTTTTATAGAATGTATCTGATCTCTGATGTGGGTATGTCATCTATGGTTCTATAGAGTGAAAGTATCAAAGAGTAGAGAATATAAGTTGTTTAAGTTTGCAACTACAATAGGGAAGCACGCTCTCTACTCTTTTGAAAAAAGACATCATTATTCATTTATGTAAATTAGATAGAGTGACATTTTATCTAAAAAAGTTGACAAATTACTTTCTTATGTTTGTTCTTAATTCACCGCTTTCTCTCCAGTCTGACTATTGCAACACAAAAAACAAATCACGGGCATCCAGAAGAACTTTATTCCCTCCTCCTCTTTTGTCCTTTGTGAAGAACAAGATGTCAACATTCAATTTCAATTTTATGCTTGCTCGCACTATCTTCAATTTCAATTCCTTTTGGTCTTCTTCTTCTTCTTTGTTGTATAAAAGGGGTTCATGCAACAAACTACGTTCTAACTTTGTAACTCTCTATTCTGAGAGAGCGAGGCGGATTGAGACCGATTGTAGTGTGGAGAAAGCATGTAGCTGTGAAGAGCGTTGATTGTGAAACCTACACCCTTACCTACTTCGTTCTTTGTCTAACTTTTAGCAAGTTTTAGTCTTTTATCACTTAATATATTTCCTTTAATTATATCTCAGTCACAATGACGGAGATCTAAAATTAAACCTTTAAAGTTTCAAACACAGAAGATGATGGAACAAATATATGCCTCTTTTGTCGTTTCGTAAGGTTTACAAAATTCAGTTTTTCGTACCAAACTGCCCCTCTCAGCCAAACACTTCCCATGATGTCCTCGCATGGATTGAATGCATCAGGGACTGGGGAGCAGTGGACTTTAGGATGTTTCCGTACAGACACATTTCCGCAAACGGTGATGACAGTGGGAGAGGGATCCACGCTTTGATGATGGAATATCCCAACTTCATCATCAAATTGAGATTCTGTCTCATCTCCAAACACTCCGACGTCCCATGGGTTGACGTCAAGAGTTCCTCCTGTGTCTAAAAATGGATATCTTGTTTTCATTTATCAAAATCATTAAGATTCTTTCCAGAACTCAATCAGTTTGGAAATAAGAAAATATGCCTTTTCCATTTAAAGACTAATTGCTAATTTGTAATGACGACTCATTAAAAGGAAAACTGAAAGTCAATAATTTTCTCATTTCCCTTTCCAAAGCTCACTTACTCGAGTCCAAAACGTCTCCAAATGATCTTTCTGGATCCAAGATGAATGGATCGTAAGAGTCAATAGGAAAGGCCTGCGACCCACCACCATCCTTTTTTTCTTTCTCATTGTCTCCAGCATCCCTTCGTCTGAATTTGTTGTTGTTCAAAGCTCCTCTTCTTTTCCTGTTTTTCAGAATTTTTCGGAATGAAAAAAGGGAGTCATACTCGCATGTATAATCCATACCTCTTTTGTACTCCTCCGTCATAACGTTTATGAGACAAACTCAAGCCTTCCGTGACAGAGGGGAATGTTGATGAAGGACTCTGGATCACCACTGCAGCCTTGGCACAATGGTCCTGAATCTTTGTCCGGACATATTCCTGTACACAAACAACAGTCATTTATATCGTAGTAAGCGATCACATCAATGCTCATTCATCACGACATGAAAAGTCTTTCTCTAACAACGTTCATGACTAGAATTATAAAGAATTCATATAAATGTCTGCATTATACAATCTAAATCTTCCTCGGGTCCACATCCCCTCAACCTTTTGCAACAGCCTTCGTGAATGAATAAAGTTTTCCCACATCCAACATGAAGTTTTATTGTGGAACAGATTCTCTAATGATTATTGGTTGACTGCACTCTTGTATGTCAAGTAGGAGAGACACTGTTTCCTTTCCCTCACGAGAAATGGTTAGGTAGTTATCGAGTGTTTGATTTGATGACACAAAGAGTTTGGCAAAGTAGCGGTTTTTGAAAAGAATAATGGTCAAAGATCGTTACAAAACCACCTCACAAAAGAAAGTTGAGGATGAGCTAAAAACTTTGAGAGAAAGTTTCTTTCTTTTGCCGAGAGTGTGTGTGTGTGTGTTTATACCTGATATGCTTGGTAGGTAACTGGATCATGAGCCTCTGGATTCTCAAATGCGCAACAATGGTATGGCCAGGTCAAGGAAGCCTCTTTCAGGTTCTGCAAAAACAGAAAACATATAAGAATATTTTGAATTGTAAATTGCATGAGAATGGCTTCCAAAACACAACTTCCGTTTCCTTTTGCCATTTGCCAGACACGAGGAAATGGCAATAAGACAGCAAACAGGTGCCCCACACACAGCTTGACGTGAGAGGAAAGCTTTAATACTTACTTGAAAATGGTAAATGGAGGGGATGACATTAAGAGTCCAAACATTTTCCACACGTAATACTTCCAATCCCTGCAGGCCGGAAGTTGGCAAGTATGTTATGGACGTCTCCGACAAGTCTCTGTCAAACAAGTTTTCCAAATAAAATTAAACACTTCCTCACTTTTTTTGACAGAAAGCGTGTAGAGTGAGAATCCTTATGGGACGTAAGGAAGAATCAATAACTACTACTGGATGTTCTTAATGGGAGAGAAGAAATGATGATAGATTGTCGTCGAGAGGAAGTTGTCCTTCGTGACTTTCCAAAGGCGGAGAGGGAAATCTCATTTTTACTAATTGCAACAATAGAAAAACAATAAAATAGTGCGGAGGGAGTTGTCCTAATCCAAAAGTGGATGTCATTAAGTTTCTTTATTGCTCTCGTCTGAGCCATTCTTTTCGCCTTCTCAGATGACTTGAGGACTTCCATATCTTCCCTAAAGTTGTCTCTTCTCATGACTAGACAATATTTCATTGAATTTATTGCTTGATTCAATGGATGCAATGAACTCATCTCGCAGTCTATATCTTTCATTTCGAAATGGCAGTGAAGGAATTTGTATGATCTGAACTAAGGGAAAGCGCATTTTTTTGCTTAGAGTCCAAAATGCTATGTGCTGTGTCTGAATGAAGTTCTTTTCTCCTTTCTGTCTAAAAGTATTTCCCTATGCTCTCAAACCAGGGTAGTCTCAATTTCCTCAAGAGTTGTAGAGTTGTAGAGTTGTAGTATGCATGCATGTGGAGGTAATCGTTTGTGACTGAAAAGCTAAGCAGGTTAAAGTAATAATAATAATGACACTGCCACTGCCACAGATCGGTGGTGGCAGATGCAGTCAGTCCATGTGGAATTCTTTTGTTGTTGTATGCATATAATCACCAGACTCGTACAAAACCGTGAAATGAAATACGGGCACCGGGTTTGTTTTGACTTTGTGTCTCATGTTGTTAATGAGAGTCGAATTGCACAGGCAGATTGAATGGGTGTGTACCACTGGTGGTGTGCAGGGGATAAGTTGGAACAAATAAAATTCTCTCAAGACTTACAGAACGCTGAGGAACTCTATCCCGAGAAAACTGTCAGGGTGCAATGTTCTCAGCTGCCGATTCCCATTTAGTCCCCTAGAAAGCATAGGAATATTATGGATTATGTACACACTTTCTTTCAATAAACAAAAACAACGACTATGCCATGAAAATTGACTGCTGAACCGTACTTTGAATATATTTCACAATGACCTGCAACAATGTAACTTACAATCGAGCAATGGTTGATCCATTGAAAGCTCTTGGACCAATTTCCTCCAGCATGTTGTAACTTAAAGACCTACAAAAAACCAAAGTTGTCTCATTTTGCATGATTGTGTTCGAATGGGAGTATACAGCAAGCCATTGTGCCGGTGGTGCGAGTTAATGTTCAAAAAAATCGTCGTCGAGATAGCAACAGAGATTCACCCCTTTGGCTTTTTGGTCTCAATTACTGTAGAATTTTGAAGATTTAGATCTTTTTGTTATCAAAATCAAACTGCCTCCGGCACCACTCTTCTTCTACCCAAAGCAGAGTTTCTAAATACGACTACGCAGTAGTACACAAATCTTTGGCGTGCACAAGAGGTAGCTTTACAAACTGACCAATGACCAAAGTAACAAAGTTAACACTGTCGTTTTTTCAAACAGCTCAAGTTAGAGACGGCCAAGCATACAGCAGCAGCAACTCTTCAATATTTTGAAAACCCAAACAATGGAAGTACCAAGTACAGATCAAAGCCTGACCACGACGGAGGGAACAGTGACGGCAACGACGTCCTCCATTGAACCCCAAAGTCGAAGCCCTTCCGTACTCATGGACGAAGATGAGGGTGGTGGAGCAGAGGACCTTGACAAGGATGCCGTCCAAATTCTTGGAAGACTGGAATTGGAATACTTCGCCACCGACCCTTGCTGGCGTAGAATCAGAACCGTATGGCTCGTAGTCATATTTTTGGTGTGGCTAACAATGGTGGGGACGTCAATCGCTCTTCCAGCACTTCGACACATTTGTAAGCGCAAAAGGAGAATGTAGAGAAGCTTTGTACTCAACATTTGTAATTATAGTTTAAAGAATAATAATAATAATGTGCTTTCATGCCCTTATTTCCGAATGTATTGAGATGATTCAAATAATAATAAAATGGAGCTTGTATAATTACTTACAAATGTGCTGTCTTCAAATTATTAAAGGACCCTGGTGGAAGGTTGGCTATCTTTCCATTCTCAAGTTCCCTGAAATTGCAAAACAATCATTGCTAGATACTTACTTCTGACGCAAAAGTAAACAATTAATGCATATATTCTAAACTTAATGACAGCATTTGTGGCATAAGGGATCAAAGACTTGGAGAAATGAGAAAGTCTGTTTGCTTCAAGAACAAAATTAGACGCTTTCTATCTATTCGTTTTACTTTGATGTTCTCTGTTAGCAGGAAAAAGGATTGTTTCGATGAATGATTACACAGAAACTCATGCAATTGTATTGTAGACCACAGAAAGGGAATTATAATTATGACGAGGCTTAAGAACGTTCTTACACCATGTGAAGTGCATCCTTTACGTGAAGATGGCTGAAGTTTGGCACGGTTTCCAGTGCTGTGTAAGTCATCCGGCTAAAATAAAAGAGTCAGAGTCAGAATATTCAGTTCAGGAACAAACCCATTTGTTTGTCG